>WAAB01006046.1:0-78977 GCA_013389865.1 Piaya cayana
TTGCCCTTACGGACTGTCTCCCACGGGACTCTGCCATGGGCAAATACAGAGACTTTGTCATAGGCAATCCAGGGGCAACATGCTGCAGCAACAGTAAACAAGCCTAATAAAAAGGGAATGTGGATAAAAGGGTGGAAAAATAGATTCTTATACGTGACACATGTATATGAAGATACATAGATGTTAGCAAGGCTTTTGGAATGCCCAGGAAAGACGAGTGCAAAACAGAATGAAAAGTTAGTGCATTTTCTAAGGAAATTGGTTCAGATTATTTCCTCACGGAAGTAGAGAGATACAAGTAAGGATCCTGTACCTGTTTCAGGTCTCCTCGTTAAAAAAGTGCTTTACTTGACCCCTCAAAACAACTAATTTTATACAATACCTTTGAGGTGTTATTTATTTCCTTAGAGTAGAAAACTTCATAAGTTTTTTTTTTGAAATTAAAAAAAAACCAATTTAATAATAGGTTCTTGCTGTTACATAATGAATGAATAATTATGTCTGACTTTTACTTTCCTGTTCTCCTGCCAGATATATTTCCTGCTGTAATAGTATAAAATCTTCCTGAAGACAGTTTGCACTTCTAAAAAATTTTGTTAAGCTATTTTAAACATCTTACACGTTGCACATGTATAATTATACTTTTAAGTACTCAAAACCCCTTTTATTTCAAATTATGCAAAAGTAAAAATAAAGTAAAAAAAAAATCTGGAATGCCAGTTGCACAATAATGATCTTTTCCCCAACAGTCAAACATCTGTGTGAAGCCAAAGTTTGCGTAATAACTTTATACAAGAAAAGAAATTACAGACGCTATGAAAGATCTATGACAAAGTTAAGAGAGCTATGTGTTACCCTATGTAAAATCAAATTATTGTGAGATTTCATATATGTGGATTTTTTTTTCATAATTTAAGCTCTACATCAGAAGGAATATACACATCACCTTTCAAAGCATGACAAAGTCTCTAGATTAAGTACTATCAAAGGAAGAGCCTTGCTAATTCCACATTCTTCTTCCTAGAAGAAATATATATTAAGGTATTCTATATGATAGGACTTCCAACAAAATTTAAAAGATGTTCATTTTGCTGTAAAAGGATGGAAAATTATGGCTTTTATCTGACCCTAATAATTAGCTTTAAAGTAATGAAGAAACATTAAAAAAATCCAGAATTAAGAATCTCAAATTTTTAAGCATCCTAGGTTTTTAAGAATCTCGATGACGTTCAAAAGCAGAGGTCATAATTTACTTGGAACCTTTTATTTGTAAGAAATAAAATATTTTTTTAATTACAAAAACTTGTAAACTAAGTCATATTTCATGTTTCAAGCAATTTCTTATCTACTGGTTCAAAATTCACAGCAACTATTAATCCACAATCCTATTGAAGAATATTCAGCATTACTCTAGTATAGACGGTCAAAGCGAGAGCACAATTTGAGAGAAAACTGGCATCCTTGTACAAACAACTGAAATTTCCTTATTTTGAAGGAATAGGTATAATATATATATTTTTTCTTTGAATACATAGTAAACCACAAATCCTTGAGCTGTTAATAAGAGAGAGGAAAAAAAAAAACAACACCACCACAAAATTAAAGAAAAACCCAAAAGCCCCAAACAAGCCATGAAAAAAAAACCCAAACAAATCCAAAAAAAACCCAACAACCAAAATCAGAAAAGCTGGATTTCCATGTACATATTCAGTAAAGTTAGGAATATCCTATTAAGATGTTTAGTCTAGACCCTGTGGCTTTGTATTACAGGAAATCTAATGATGTAAATATGTTTTCCAAATATTTTCAATTACTTGTAAAATATTTTCTAAAACTGGAAAGAGGGAGAATTACAAAATATAATCAAGATTATAATGATGCTGTTCTGCAAAATATTTTGACTACATTTTCTGTAAGAATAAGCATAAGAAGAAAACAGAAAAGAGCAAAGGGAAGTAGTTTGTATATTACAGATGCTAATTCTTAGGATAAATACAGCACAAAAGAAGAAACTAAAATCTGCAGCAATGGGTGTATTACCCCAGAGGCTATCATATCTTCGAAAAAACCATAGGTGGCTGCCATTAGATTTATAAACAGCTGAGCTGATTCTTATTTTCATGATACAGCTGAAGGGAAAACATTTTCTAAGTTATTTTTAATAAATCAAGACAAAACATTGGCAATATAAGAACTGAAAACAAAACTAATTCTGAAGCACTAAGAATTTCTATTTAATTTCTAGTTGCATTCTTCATCATAGCACTGATTTGATATACTGAGCATTATAAGAGTAACCTTGTTCAGCTGTTAGACTAAAGCAACATTCAATTGATACCAAACTGCAAAAAAGGATGTTAGTAA
Source organism: Piaya cayana (assembly GCA_013389865.1). NCBI lineage: Eukaryota > Metazoa > Chordata > Aves > Cuculiformes > Coccyzidae > Piaya > Piaya cayana. Next base: position 2,365 of record WAAB01006046.1, read on the forward strand.
TTTTCTCTAGTTTTTGATAAAGAAGTAGAATTACTGTTGTTTTTCCTTAAAGATCAAGTTGGCTCTGCACAAAGAAAAAAAAATCAAGAATATAAGATATATTTTAAAATAAAAGACTAAAGTACATAAAGAAGCTAAGCAAGAGAGGACTCAAACATTAACAAAATAACATTTTAAAAAATCAAGAAAATCACATGCTTATAATGGGTTGCAGAGGCTGCCACTTTAGACTGAAGAAGCAAATTAAATGAACTAATGTCTGGTGCCTCTGAAACCACAGGCAAGATGGCAATATAACTGGACTTAAAGAGAGAAAAGTAGTGGCCCAACATCAAAGAAAGCTTACTTGAAAAGAAAAAAAAAAAGTTGCATCCAATTTCCATCCATCCAAGAACAAACAAAAAAGATTTTAGAATCCTGAACAGTGCATTGCTGGTTTTAGTTTAAACAATGCCCAGGGCTTTTTTTTTCCTGAGCATTTAAGTCTAACTGAATTTTCTCATGACTCTAAGTATGCATGGCAAAAAGCCTCAAAATGTCACTGAACTATTTCATTGATACTTTTCTGCTACTTTATTTTCCCTGGCAATGCACGGACAAAAACCGTTCTCTTACTAAAGTAACTCCAACAATAGAAATGAGTGCATTTTCAACAGTTCTTTCCTGCAAGAGAAGGTCAACATTTTGCAATTCAATTTTTTTTTGGTAAAAATTAAGGAAGAGGATGAGAAACAAAAATACACCTTAGGTATTGCCTACTCTGCTATAAGAACACAAGTAATACTGAAGGATATTCAATATTATCATTAAAAATAAAAACATCCATTGGAATACAAGCTTGAACACATTGTAACACTTGATTAAGTTAAGAATGATTTTATAAATCAATTTAGGCATTGAATGATCTTATAAATCAACTCTAGGATTAAAAACTCAGCTGTTTGGAGATAAATGTATATCCAATCACCATTAATTTTAATAGATTTAAGTACTTAAAAATTTCTAAAAATTAAAACTAAACTCCATGTAATGGAGCAAATTTGTGTATCAAAATCTAGTATTAGCCAACACTGAAACAAAGGAAAACCATACCACTTCCTGTTTATTTAGAGCACTGTATAGGTGAAATATTCAACTGGAAAACCTTTCCATTTTTTAGTCAAAGATTCCAAAGGAAAAAAAAAAGTCAGTCTGTTGCTCGTTAGCTTTGATACTCTGAGGTTTTGTTGAGTATAATTCAATCCATAGCATGTAGCAACGAGAGTTTTAACCCTTCTTTTCCAACAAAGCCAGATAAGATATTTAAGTTTTTGTCTGCATATACAATTAAATTCAGAAATATTTTAAGTTAAGTAAATGAGTTAACCTGAAGCTATATGTTAGCAAGTCAGACAATCAAAGAAATCCCCTTGGGGTGAAAGGAGAACATAACATTTTTTTTAAGGTACATTTAACTTACTCTGGTGAAGTTTTGAATTCACTGGCTCTTTATTTTCACTGTCAATTACCCTTCTGCTTTATGGTGGATTTTAAAGAAGATAATCTCTTTTAAAGATAATCTATTTCAAAGAAGATAATCCCTGGTTCAACCTCATGAGGTTGGACATGGCCAAATGCTAGGTCCTACATCTGGATTAGGGCAATCCATGGTTTCAAAATACAGGATGAGGAATGACAAGATTGAGAGTAGCCTTTCAGAGAAGGACATCGGGATGCTCATTGATGAGAAGCTTGACGTAAGTCGGCAAGAAGGCCAACCATATCCTGGGCTGCATCAAAAGAAGCACGGCCAGCAGGGCAAGGGAGGTGACTCTCCCCCTCTACTCTGCCCTTGTGAGACCCCAGCTGGAGTATTTGATCCAGATCTGGAATCCTCAATATAAGAAGTATATGGAACTGTTGGAATGGGTCCAGAAGTAGGCTACAAAAATGGTCAGAAGGCTGGAGCACCTTTTATATGAGGACAGGCTGAGAGAGTTGTGGTGGTTAGGTCTGGAGAAGGTTCCAATGAGACCTTGGGACTCTTCTGAGGGGATAAGACAAACAACAGGAGAAGGGAAAGGCAGGAGAGGAAGTGATTCATATGTTTAATTCACCCTCCGTTTCCTATTATCACTTTTTATTTGTGCTGCATGGCAGTGTTCAGGGGCCCCAGCTGAGATCGGTGCCCCACGTATGCGGCTGCTGCTTCGCCTGGAGCTGGAGGTGCTGCGAGGAGAGTGATGGGCATCCTTCATCTGCAGGGAAACCACATTGAGGGGTGGGGAAAGAGCTCTGCTGGCTCAGTAGGAGCCGCATGGAGCTTTCATTCTTATTTCTTCCAAGAAACAGGCAGTGGAGGATGGGTGGTGATTCCCTGGGATACGCAGTAGATCTCCATCATCCTTGGCTTTTGTCACATCACGTGAGCCCATGACAAGCANTTTGATCCAGATCTGGAATCCTCAATATAAGAAGTATATGGAACTGTTGGAATGGGTCCAGAAGTAGGCTACAAAAATGGTCAGAAGGCTGGAGCACCTTTTATATGAGGACAGGCTGAGAGAGTTGTGGTGGTTAGGTCTGGAGAAGGTTCCAATGAGACCTTGGGACTCTTCTGAGGGGATAAGACAAACAACAGGAGAAGGGAAAGGCAGGAGAGGAAGTGATTCATATGTTTAATTCACCCTCCGTTTCCTATTATCACTTTTTATTTGTGCTGCATGGCAGTGTTCAGGGGCCCCAGCTGAGATCGGTGCCCCACGTATGCGGCTGCTGCTTCGCCTGGAGCCGGAGGTGCTGGGAGGAGAGTGATGGGCATCCTTCATCTGCAGGGAAACCACATTGAGGGGTGGGGAAAGAGCTCTGCTGGCTCAGTAGGAGCCGCATGGAGCTTTCATTCTTATTTCTTCCAAGAAACAGGCAGTGGAGGATGGGTGGTGATTCCCTGGGATACGCAGTAGATCTCCATCATCCTTGGCTTTTGTCACATCACGTGAGCCCATGACAAGCACCTAGGTCTTCTGCTGCCCTGAATTTCAAAGGTTTCTAGTTCCCCTGAGCAGAGCTGGTGAGAAATGAAAGGCTGTTTTCCTCCTGCTGGCAGCATGTGAGGACCTTCCGTGGCAGCAGGGTGGAGATGGGCTGTGATGAGTGGGATTTAGGGGCAGAAACCTTCCAGTGAAGCCCTGCGGATGCCCTCACNCCCTCCAGTACCTGAAGGGGCCCTACAAGAAAGCTGGAGAGGAGTTTTTTACAAAACTTGTAGTGATAGGATGAGGGCAGATGGCTTTAAATTGGAAGGGGGAAGACTTAGATGAGACAATAGGAAGAAATTCTTCATGATGAGGGTGGTGAGGCACTGGAATAGATTGTCCAAGGAAGCTGTGGCTACCCCATCTCTGGAGGTGTTCAAGGCCAGGTTGGATGGGGCTTGAGCAGCCTGGTGTTGTGGGAGGTGTCCCTCTCCCTGGCAGAGGGGTTGGAGCTAGATGATCTTTAAGGTCCCTTCCAACCTAAACCATTCTATGATTGTATGATTCATTCTATGATTCTACAATAGAGGGGAAAAACAAGAAAATGAAATTGTAAAGAGCTTGATATATTTTATAACACTTTGAAGTAATAGTTTGAGAGAGACTGAGTGTCCAAATGAGGATGTCTGTTTTCCTCTGGTGCAAAACATAAGATAGTGCAATAGGCTGAAGAATAAATTGCAGAACCATAGCTGGGTCAGACAATGGATGGGTCAGACAATGAATGAGAAATGTTGGTACCTAAATTAATGTGCCCCAACTCACTACAAGTGTGGATTCTGAGCAGTAAGTTAGGTAAACAAACAAATATTATGCATAAATTCTGCTACTTCCAGTGTGGGATTTTCTCCCCCACTAAAACCCACACTAACCATAAAACCATACACGTATGTAACCATACAACCATATGGTTGGACTCAATGATCCAGCAGGTCTCTTCCAACCCGGTTATTCTATGATTCTATGATTCTAACCAGCACTGTGTACCTGAGCTGAGCAAAGGAAAATGGTGTCTTGGAAAATCCACCCAGTTCAGTGTGGCATTCAATAGACAAAATGTATGAAGAGGGCTTGTACATCAATCTTAAATGCTTGTCTTTGCAAACTCCAGATTATGAGCATTGTTTGATTATTATATGGAGGAGAAAAACAAAACCAGTGCCAAGGTCACTGTTCTATACATTAAGACAAAAAAAATGAGGGCAAAATTTGAGACACATGTTAATTCATGAGTGTTTGTAACTTACTGAAAAACAAACAAGTGGATTAAAATTTCCATTAGGTTTACCTCTTCTTGGACCCATGTAGGGAATACTTTTCTAGGTGAAGTGAGCTTATATTATAGACAAAAAACCTAATTAGGCATGGGCTTCTATGCCAATGCAACAAAAAACTGTAGCAGTGCTGTTTTTAATAATGGGATCTTACCACACACAAAACTGCATATCTCCTAGGACATGACGGTATTTAGAAAATCCACTTTCACAACAGTAAGACAAACACTTGCTACATCTCTTCCAACTAATACAATGAAAGCTATTTTTGACCCTCTATTACCCCGATTACTTGCAAGTTCAACAACGTACCGTTCTGCTACTGGTTTGGCAATGCTGTCAAAAACCACATCTTGTTTGGCCTCTTGATCAAAAATTTTCTGAAATCTGAAAATATTAAGCAAATAATAATTTCTCAGAATCTTAAAACACTACTTGATTCATACATTTTTGTTTGTGTTTATAATAGTCAATGTTTACATCATTAGGCTTACATAACATAGTACAATGTTTTCCCTGTAGTCTTAACCACAGCATGCTGTTGTGCTATTGTACATAAATAGGCTTTACACAGTGCTGCTTTGACGAGATCTGTACAATAAAATCCTCTGATAAAATGATGTGGCTTAGAAAAAAATAAATCGTATTTTAAATCTATCAAGAGAATCAGTGTTTGTAACTGGCACCGCACTGAAACCTGGATAAATAGATTACACTATAATCAAATACAACGTCTCACCAGAATAGCCAGGCTCCCATTTTTTTCCTAGCTACTGCCTTCATTCTGTGGCACAGTTACTGTAAGTCACAAGGAGATATTTAATTCAATCTAAGTTTTGTTGCTTCCTACATAAAGTAACTGCATTTGTCCCACAGAATCAGAGTATATTTCAGGGAGGAAGAACCATCTGTTCCAACCCCCATGCTCAAAAGAAGGTCAGCTAGAGCAGGGGTCTGTACAGTCAGGTTTCAAGGTCTCCACACATGAAGGCTCCACAACCTGTTCCGGTATTTGATCACTCCATGGTAAAGAGGTTTTTTGTTCTATTTAGTATATTTCAATTTGTGCCCATTAACTCTCATCCTGTCACTAGGCATCATTGAGAAGCATTTGGCTCCATCTTCTCTATTCCCTCCTTCCCCTCCTGGTGTTATACACATTCATAAGATACTGTTGGACCTTCTCTTTTCCAGGATAAACAGTCCCAGCTTGCTCAGTCTCTCCTCCCATGTCAGATACTCCAGTTCTTTAATCATCTTTGTATCTGTTTGTTGAAGCCCAGAACTGTATGCAGAACTCCAGATGTGATCTCACTGGTGGTGACAAGAAGGGAAGAATCAACTTCCTTGACCTTCTGGTGACATTCTGCCTAATGTGGCCCAGAGACTGTTGGTCTTCTTTGCTGCAAATGGTGTATTGCTGACTCACATTTACTGTTTTGTCTGCCAGGACTCCAGGTCCTTTTGCTAATCTGTTTTCAGTCAGCTCTGAGCCTGTCTTGGTTTTTCGTCACCAGGAGGAGGACTTGGCATTTTACTTTCTTGAACATCATGAGATTCCTATTAGCCGATTTCTCCAGTCTCTTCAAGTCCCTCTAAATGGCGGCACGGCTCTCTGGTGTGCCAACAGCTCCTCCCAGTTTCATATTTTCTGTGAACTTGCTGAAGCTTCACCCAGTCTCATGACGCAAGTCACTTATGCTAAACTGTATTGAATCACAGTATTGATTACACCGCTAGTGACTGGCGACTGACAATGCTCTGATCCCAGCTCATTTCCAGCCCCCCTCACTGTGCAATTAACATAGACATTCCCAATTCCATTTATCAGACAGCATTCCAGGGTCACCTGACCCTGCTCCTACCTCTTGTACACTTACTTTGTTTTTATGATTGCCTTTAATCAGGAGCTACTTGCTCATCCATGCAGGTCTCCTGCTGCCTTTTCATCATGTCCTGCTCATCAGGATGGATTGTACTTAAATTTGGAGGAAATGATTCTTGAAAATCAGTCAGATCTCCTAGACTTCTCTCCAGGTCTGCATCTCAAAGATTCTTTCAAGGAGATCCCTGAAGAGGTCAAAGCCTGCTCTCCTAAGTCCAGGGTTGCAATCCCGCTTTTTGCATTTCCCTCTTCTCTCAGGATCCTCAATTATACTATCCCATGGCCACTGCAATCAATACTACCACCAGGTTTCACATCCCTGATCAGTTCTTACATGTTTGCAAATAAGGGGTGCAGCACAGATTTTCCCCTAATTGGCTCTTTAGCCATATGTTAGGAATTTGTCATTAACACAACCCAGAATCCTCTAGGACTGTTTGTGCCATGCTGTAGTGTCCCTCCTATCTGGAACTGTATACTCACATAGGACTTCACAGGTTATATAGAAGGGTGCTATGGACATCAGCGATACAGAAAGGCACCATGGACCACAAAGGATTATGCAGTGTGTACAACATCACAGAAAAATGTCGTACACAAAGTATAGAGGAATATATGAGATCCAACACAAAATAAATGAGACTAACCCTATAGCTCAGGAATGAAGAGTGGGAGAGGAAAGACGAAGAAATGATTATAGAACGTGTTCTAACCTGTCACAATGAGACAAGGCTCCACTCAGTTGCTTCACTGAGTAGGAATGAATGTTCATTCAAATATAGGTGTCTTCTTACCATTGGTTGGAAAATGTTGGTGTGCAAGAGTGATTGCTGTATTAGCATCAAGTTTCTTGTGAAACTGAAGAAATCTGTGACGGACACTTTTCAATTATTGACTGAGTCTTACAGTGAAGAACGCCTGTCTCGTGCATGCATTTCTGAATGGTACAAATGATTTTCAGAAGGCAGAGAAAGCATGAAAGATGATGATCATGAAGGCTGCCCATACACAGCAGTTACCAATGATATAAGTGAAAAAGTGTGAGACACAATTTGAAAAGACAGAAGGTTCAGTGTCCAAGTAGTAGCTGAGAAAGTTCATTTGGACATGGAAATGTTGAACATATTCAAGCGGAAGAAATGAACATGAAAAAGGCTTGTGCAGAAATGGTTCCAGAAATGCTGACAGAAGAACAAAAAGAACACGGCAAAGACCTGTGAACATTGAACATTTTGCAACACATGGAAGATAAACCAGATATGTTGAACTCAGTAATTACTTCTGATGAAACTTGGATATTTACATATGATCTGGAAAACAAGTGACAATCAGTGCAGTGGAAGTCAGCAACATCTCCGAGACCAAAAAAAGCACACAAGTCATTTGAAGTTCACAGCCACATTGTTTTCTCTGATAGCCAGTGTATTGTGATGGCAGAATAGGTTACCAGCGGCCAGAGAGCAAATCAGTTTCAAGCCTTGATGAAATTGCATGAACATGTGAGAAGGAATCATTGAGCATGGTGAGAAACTAGTGAATTTTGGACCAAAACAATCCACCAGCCCACTGCCTGAAGCAGTTTTGAGCTAATAACATCAATGTGCTTGAACACCGACCCTATTTGCCAGACCTGGCTCCTTGAGATTTTTACCTCTTCCTAAATATCAAGTCAGTGATTAAAGGAACCCATATTTTTTTGTCAGCAGAAGATGTAAAAGGAAAGATGACAGAGATCAACAGCCTTTCAGAAAATGATCTGCAAAATTGCTTGAATGCTGGCCGCATTGTATGCAGCTGAGTGTCAACTCAGAAGGGAACTATTTTGAAGGCGATAGTAGTCAATTTTCTTAATTTGCTAAATAAAAAAGGGTTATAGGCACATTCTCTGACTTTGGGGTTTTTTTGTATCAGACTTCATATTCTATCCTGCTAACCCTTAATCAGTCAATTCATTCAGATAATTGTGTTTGATTCCCATATAAGAAATCAAGAATAAGGGAGAATAACATTTGAATTGACCAGGATAGACAGACTGCAGGAAAGTATGAGTTTTATGAAGGAAAAAGAAATGTTTGCTCCATAGCATTATTTTTGCATTATCTTAACAATATTAAGGCATAATGTTTCTCAAAATCCATCTCTACAGACTTTTTAATAAGTTATAAGGTCAGAAAAAAATATCAGCATTCATTACAGTTGACTTGAGCACCCGTGACCTAAGCTAGTTTTGAATATTAATCTAGTTGGAGAGGGCAGTTCCTCCCTTCCCAAGCAGAACAGATTTCCTTAACTGATGTAAAATGACATCAGCCTGAGCCACAAATGTTTCTCTGGGTCTCCTTTTGTTTAATAGCATAGAGCAACAAATTTACTTGACTTGGTATTATTAAAAAAATAATGATTATTCAGCTTGGAAAAAAGCATTCTCAAACTAGTAATTAGAGGTGTTTATACCCCTAGTTTTCTTCATAATCCAAATTGTAAAATGCTGCCTCCACGATTCAAAAGATCACAGAATCACAGAATCACAGAATCACCGGGTTGGAAGAGACCCACCGGATCATCGAGTCCAACCACTCCCACAAAACACTAAACCATGTCCCTCAGGACCTCATCCACCCGTAACTTAAACACCTCCAGGGAAGGCGAATCAACCACCTCCCTGGGCAGCATATTCCAGTGCCTAATGACCCTTTCCGTAAAAAACTTCCTCCTAATCTCTAACCTAAACCTCCCCTGGCGGAGCTTGAGGCCATTTCCCCTTGTCCTGTCCCCTGACACCTGGGAGAAGAGGCCAGCTCCCTCCTCTCCACAACCTCCCTTCAGGTATTTGTAGAGAGCAATGAGGTCTCCTCTCAGCCTCCTCTTCTCCAGGCTAAACAACCCCAGCTCTCTCAGCCGCTCCTCATAAGGTCTGTTCTCGAGCCCCTTCACCAGTTTCGTTGCTCTTCTCTGGACACCCTCCAGAGCGTCAACATCCTTCTTGTGGTGAGATAAAACTTCTTGTGGTGAGATAAAACTTTTTGATTGATACTGCTGGTATTTATGTTTAGTTTCTAAAAACTATTTACATTCTACAATCATGGTTTTGTTTCTTTCAACAGTATCTTTTTTTCTTTACTGTGTTTTGGTTATATTTGAAACAGTTTCTAAATAGAGCTTGTTACATCAAGACATCTTCAGCCAGCCTATGCCAACTCATTAGATCACAAGGGAACACATAGTCCTGCATTCAGTTTTCATATGCAAATTCAAACAAAAGCTGTAAAAAAGCTGATAAATGAGATGAGACCTAGAAATCTATAATGAGTTGCAGTGGATAAGAACACCTCCACTCCCCTAACTTTATTAAATGTCATTGTTCAGATACAGAGTTGGAGCATTCCTTTTGTCAATGGATTTGTATAAAACCCCCATATATACCAGAGCTTGATTTTCAGAATAAGCCTTAAGAACAGTCTTTTCCAGGCTCCCTAGATCTGTATCACTACACAGTGATATCTAAAGGTACAAGTTAGAAAGACAAGGCTTTCACTTACTTGAATTCGTAGCTCTCTCGTTTATTATTGATGAACCCATCTGCTAAATCATGTGGCACAATAATCTCCAGGCTGGACAGAGATTTCCCATTGTCATCAACAGAATAAATCTAATAAGGATGGATATGAATTAAGAAAATAATTTTACTAACAGAAGAGCATAGCCCTTAGGTTTAACACTTATGTAAGCTTTGTACCTGAAACTACCTGAAGAAAATCTTCATATATATTTCATTGCGTACTATGGCTAAACACTATGTCAAAGCAACATGGCAAACCAGAATGGTCTGTCTCCTTCAAAAGGCTTTAGTACACGAGCAGATCCTCCTTCAGCTCTTCGACAACAAACTTCTGTTTGTTAAGATGTAAACAGTGTGATAAGATTTGAAACAGAAACACAGCCTTTTTGACATAATTTGTTTACTCAACCACTTTAATACCTAAACTAGTACAAAACAATGCACAGCTCCTATTGCAACCACCCCACCCCCCAAAAAAAAAAAGTAATAATACAGTAGGAAAGACTGTGACAGAATGAGTAGAAGCTGGTTTAAAACAACAAGACAGTGGAGAGATGTAAAAGTATGATCTCTGAGGAACTCTTTTGTTATCTTTATTATCCCTTGTAAGCACAGCTAAATACTGGGAGTTAACACATCCCCTTCCCATGTCCAGAACAGCACTGAACTGCACAAACCCAGTGACTAGCAACAAATGTTTTTCCCGTGATCCTTTCCCTGACAACAAAGCAGGAAAGAAGTTCCCCGCACCCTTCCATAGTAACTGCGAGTCTAAGCTCCCGTATTTCGTGGGTTCATTAACTTTTTACGGCTCAGGAGAGCAGCACGGAGGGCCCCGCAGCAAACCCGACCGCATATGAACCCTTCTGAGAGCAGAAGGGTCTCTTGCACGGGAAGTCACGGTCAAGGTCACTGCCCTCTCCCCCCAAAGACGCTGACAAGCCCCCGGGAGGCCCTTTGTCCCGCCCCACGCCCCGCACAGCATCTGGCTCCCGCTCCTACCCCCGCCTGCTGCCTCCTGCCCAGCGGCTTCAGCCGCGCGAACACCCGGATGCTTTCCTGCACCATCTCTGCCCCGCGGCGCCGCCCGCCTCGCGCCGGCACCGGGCGCTACCCAGCGTGCGAAGCGGCGGCCGCCGCCCGCCCCCGGGAACCCGCGTTCGGTTCCCGCTCGGCCGGGTGGCCTGGTCACTGGAGGAGGAGGGAGGGAGGGAGGCGTCCCTCTCTGAGGGGTGACTGCGAGCGTGGCCATTAATGGTAATTCCTCGTGTAAATGATCAAAATAGTACGTGCAGGTACATATTGGAGAGATATGGATTTGATGGGTGAACTGTTCAGTGGATAAGGAATTGGCTAGATGTTCCCATTCAATGAGTAGTGGTCAACATCTCAATGTCCAGATGGAGATACATGACAAGTGGTGTCCCTCAGGGGTCTGTACTGGGACTGGTGCTGTTTAATATCCTCATCAATGATACTGACAGTGAGATTGAGTGCACCCTCAGCAAGTTTGCGGATGACACCAAATTGAGTGGTGCAGACACCACACCATAAGGATGGGTTGTCAAGCAGAGGGACCTGGTCAGGCCAGTGAATTGGGCCTATGAGAACCCCACAAGGTGTAATACGGCCAAGTTCAAGGTCCTACACCTGGGTCAGGGCAATCCCCAATTTCAGTACAGGATGGGGGATGATGTGATTGAGAGCTGCCCTGCAGAGAAGGACTAGGGGTGCTCATGGATGAGAAGCTCGACATGAGCCAGCGATGTACGCCTGCAGCCCAGAAGTCAACCATATCCTGGACTTCATCAAAAGAAGTGTGGCCAGCAGGTCGAGGGAGGTGATTCTGCCCCTCTATTCCTCTCTTGTAAGACCTCATCTGGAGTACTGTGTCCAGTTCTGGAATCCTCAACATAAGAAGGATATGGAACTAATGGAATGGGTCAAGAGGAGGGCTACAAAGATGATCAGAGGGCTGGAGCATGTCTCATATGAGGACAGGCTGAGAGAGCTGGGATTGTTCAGCCTGGAGAAGAGAAGGCTCCGGGGACACCTTATAACAGCATTCCAGTACCTGAAAGGGGTGTTATAAGAAAGCTGGGGAGGGACTGTTCACAAAGGCTTGCAGTGACAGGACTAGGGGCAATTGCTATAAACTGGAGAGGGGCAGATTTAGGGTAGACACATGGAAGAAATTTTTCTCCATGAGAGTGGTGAGGCACTGGAACAGGTTGCCTCATTGCTTGGATGCCACATTCCTGGAGGTGTTCAAGGCCTGGTTGGATGGGACCTTGGGCAGCCTAATCTAGTGGGATGTCCTTGCCTATGGCAGGGGGGTTGGAGCTAGACAATCTTTAAGGTCCCTTCCAACACAAACTACACTATGATATAAGGACAGAAACTATTCTGTATATTTAAAACCTGATAAAAAGGATTAATTAAACTACTGTTTGATTTATTTACTGTTAAGGTTAAATAGAGTATCTTGTTAAGAGTACAACCAGAACTGGTGTTGGGAAAGTAATCAAAAAGTAGGCATTTATAAGAATACTGTTCATTTATGCGTAGGCTTTTCTATGTCTGGTTTAAAGCCCAGTCCAGCTGAATCAACAGATTGTGCAAGAAATATCAAACCTAGAATAGGCATTAGATTTAATGATAATTAATAAGTAAAAGGATAAACTACTTTGAGTATAGGCATACATTAAATATATATGTTAGTGGACTACTTGAGGTTTTCTTTAAAGTTTTAAAGAATAAATAGATATGTCTCAAGAAAGAGGATAAGCAATTTTTGTGATCAGTGGAGAAACATGAAGCATCACTTTTGAGGTAGAATCAAAACAAGACAGCGGAGATGAATTATCAAGGTGGAACTGAAAGAGACTTTGAAGAAGAACAATAAACAGTAAAGAACTGAGAGCTCATGGAAAAACACCAAGAACTTTTCAAAGAAGAAAAAAAAATATATACCAGTTGTATAATGTATATAAATATCTGATGATTTTTTGTGGGTTTTGCCACTCACTGAGGTGATGGCCCTACTTTGAGTTGTTAATAAAGCAGGCCTACAGTTACCCACAGCCTGAAGAAAAATATTTTAACATTACAGCCTTTGTTTGAAGCCGTAAAAAAATAGAAGCAACAAAATAACAATACCCCCACCTCAATAACAGAAAACTTCCATTAGCTGTGTAGGATTAAGACATATACATACATCTCTTTACTACTCCACGATATAACTTAATTTTCATAGTAACGGGGACTTGACTAGAATTACTGCTTTCATGAGTCTATACACAAGGAGCAGTGCTTCCTAGGAACAAGAATCACAGTTCATGCTTTAAAGAAGGAAAAAAAAAGAAAAAAAACCAAACAAAAGAAAAGGAATAGTGAATCCCAGCCTTTAAGAGAAAATAAGGTAGAGAGATACAAGAGGAATATGATGGACAAAAGCCTTTTTTTTTAATCCACAATGTTGTTGATTAACAGATATCTTCTCTTGAAGGCTAGCTAAAGAACTAACTTAGCCTTTAAAATTTTACTGTTATTAGAGGTAAAGAGCTGATTACAAAGGTGGAGGAAATGTAGGACGTCTTTCTGTTATCACCAAACAAAAAAAAAAAAAACGGCTTTCAGCTTTTGTATTCTCTACAGCTTTGGAGAAAGTCCTGGAAAATGGGACCTGAGAGTGACAGCTGACGATTCCAGATAATGTACTTGTCTAAAGATTGCATCTTATGGAGTTTTGGTTTACATTGAATTTACTGTATTTAAGATTATCTTTTTGTCTTCTCTGGGAAATCATCTTGTACTTCAAGAATTTTCAGCATTTATGTTAATGCTGAACCACATGGATGTCAGTTTCTTCAGCTTCAGTATCTGAGAAAATGTACCACAGAACACAAGCAACCTATGGGCTTGAAACAGTTATGTGACTGTATGAGTTACAGGATCTGGCAATTACATGTTTTAAAAATGTCAGCCATTGCATTCTGGATTAATAGTTACAACATCAGAAATAATTGTCGGCCTTTGCCATTGTAGATTTCTCCTAATTAAAAAAAATTATGTGGGTTGTATTATATACTGGAGCTGGCACTTCAAGGACTTGTGCACCATCATGTCACCTAGCAACTTAATATGCTTCCAAATAAACAGCCTTATAAGTTTTATAATAGCCTAGACTTTCAAGTTTTTTCTTTTTTTTCCCCAAAGTTCTACTTTTCATACACTTTACTTATTCTTGGCAATGATCATGCCATTTGGCTGAGACAAAGATTAGAAGTTAGAACATTAAAATCTTTCCATAGATCAACTGGACAGGGTGAAGGCCCAAAACTCCTGCCAAAGTCTGAGTTTGTCTAATCATCCAACTCCTGGAAACATTAGTACCAAACGTGTATCTTCTACATGACCAAAACCCCTTCTTAAATTACCATAACTTAACATCTGAAACTTGGCCTAAATTTATGTGTAATATCCTTGAGTACAACATTTATTTGTAAAAGGTGTGTTAATATAGAAACTTATATTTGTATATTTGAATGGAATGTGAAAAAGGTGTGGCAACTTTTTAAATATTATTTTAATATTTTTTCAGGTATCATCCCAAACACTATAACTTTTTTTTTAATTCTGCTTTTTTGTTCAGTATTAAAATGTAAAGTCATGTAAACTGCCTTGTTCGGCTTTAAATGGTCCAACCCTGTGAGAAGATCAGGAATGTTTCTGCCTTTAGGCCACTGTTACAATCTGTTTCTAAGAAAACAATTCTACATCTCCAGGTATGTTAGATTCACAGTTGGAAAGTACTTTAGAATTTCACTGCTGTTCTGACATTCTTAACAGACACATTTATGTGTTTCCTAAATTTGTACCTTTTGGTAGACTCAGCCAAGACATAAAATCTTATAATATCCTCCTGAGGACTTACGTAGATGCTTACATCTATACATCTATGTATTTTTTTTGTTTTAGAGTAAACCAAAATTCCACAGAGAAATGTAGGGATCCTTAGGATTCTCAGTGCAACAGTCCACAAATCCTTTTTCCAAGTTGCTTTTTTTTTTGTAGTGGGTTCTTGTTTGTGGTGTTTTGTTTTTGGTTTTTTGGGTTTTTTTTTTAATCTTCTCAGTGGTAAACTGCATCCTTTTTTGCAAACTACAATGTTAAGAAGTATCAGCAAGAGAGATTAACATACTGTTCTCTGCACAATTCTCTATGGCTCCCTCCCACACTTATCTTTAACATTATAGTTTTTCTTCTTTATTATTCTGTCATGAAACCTTCCAAATCCTATTATTTATTGTCTTTGCCCAAGGGACAGACAAAATGGTAGGTGGATGTGAACAGAAAGGACCATAGGGCTTGGGATTTTTTTAATCTGAATATTGGTAAGAAATAACTTTGTTCTTCTCAACAAATAATCCATTTTATAGTCATTGTACAATTAGTTTGTATATTCTCTTGTTTGAAGAGGATTACAATCCTAACAGTTTCAACAGAATATTCTGAAACAGAGTTATTAACCATTGTTGATTTATAATAAATCTTAGAAATTGAAGCTGGGGAGGCAATGCAGGAAAAGAGGAAAGTAAAAAAAATAATAGTAATGTTAGCAGAATAGTCAGAGACTAGGATTCTCCTTTCAAGCTGTTGTACAGTCATTTCTGTTTTAGAGGATTTGAAGAAAGACAGTTATGTAATTTTACAGAATTTTGTGAAGAGCTCTTTATGGGAATGAAAACTAGCATAGAGGAGATTTGTTTGAAAGTGTAACATGAAGTTGACACTATCCATTGGTCATAGACAGAAACCTACCTGCAACTTGGTCATGAGTAAGGTATTACAGAATGGGCAAGGACCTTAAAGGTAAACAAGGTAATGTAATAAAGAAAGGAGAGTTACTGAGTTACCGGAGGAGGTGCCATTACCTGCATCATAGTCAGAGTATCAACTGAAGGTATGATACTGGCAACGGTATTCTGAGAGTCTGTGTGGAGGTTGCCAGGGGGGAGGGATTTTGTCCATTTGGGCTAGGTAGAAAAAAAATACAATATATAATGGAAGGTGATTTCAGTTTCGTAGTTCAAAAGTGTACGAATACATGCATGATTCTCAGCTTCACAATAATCATTACGTTAAAGTGGAGGGAATAATGCAGGCAGGTATGCTGAAGGAAACTCTTGAATATAAGTATAAAGGAGAACTCCAACGTGTAAAAATAAGCTGCATGTTTTAGGTAACACACACAAAAAAAAGAGAGATTAGAAAATAGAGTACTACTTTTGAGGAAAGGGAAACAAAGGTAGCACAACACTTGAGGGGGCTTGTCCTGCCTGTTTATTTGGATGGAAAAGACTGAACTATGATGTTAGCATGTGGAGACTGAAAAGACACAGGAGAGTGAGTAATTAAGAAAAATATAAAAGGACAGTAGTTGATGTCATCAGAAGGTGGATTAGTATGGGGTAAGGAGTACTTGGGTAAGTGAGAAATTTTTGTCTACGATGAAATGAAGGAAGTTGTACAAGAAGAAGAGCCCATCTATTAGACAGAAAAAGTTTGCATTATAATCTAAGTAGTATAGCATATCTTAAACTAAGGGAAATTATACTTCATGGGTACACTAATCTTAAGAAGCTGCACTAATGAGAATACATAAGTGCTTACACAGGGTGCTTCAGCATGGATATACCAGTACGCTCCAGCCAGGCATGCCAGATATTAATACGTTTAGCTGTAGAGTTGGTACATGCCTTATTCTTAGAGAAGGAAATTAAGAGATGGAGAAATTGACCAGCGTGTCCAATTGTGTAAGCATAGCCTGCAGTGAAGCTAGTGAAGTTGTTGTCTTCATTACCAAGCCACTAAATACTTTAATAGACCAAGACCAACCTTCCCACTAATCTTTCCATGTATTTGCGTACTGTTGAAACAAGGGATGAACAGAACAACACACAAATTGCTACAGCTGTGTTCATGTGCTATCATTTGCAAAGTAGCTAGTTTTCCCAGAGTTTGGTTTTAAATACTGTATAACTTTATGAATTGGCGGGATGTATGCATGTTGTTACTGAAGCATACAGCACCTGAATAGCTACAGAAGGTAGTATTTCCAAACTAACAACAAAAAAATACTTTTAGAAGACTAACATCTAAGCAATAAAGAATTAAGAAGTGCTCTTGAATTGTTTGAAATCAAATAGAATAACCCTTCTTTGAGCACATTGCAACAGTATTTAGTAATTTTTTTTTCTTTTCACAAGACTCCTTATTTTCAAGTAATGAGGGAAAAAAATGTTTTACTTTGGTTTAGTGGTTTTTTTCAACATCCAGGTTTAAAATAAGACATCTACTATTGCTCATTTGAGTCTCAAATGCAAGAACTATTTAAGGCTGCATGATTTTGTCACATGCTGATGTTGTGCATCTACAGTTGAGAAATCTTATAAATGGGTAAGAGTTGGTATCCAGGGTTTGCAAACATCAGTTATTTGCCAATGTGAAGAGGCAGATTTCCTGTCTGAGTCACTATAATAAAATACAAAATGTTAATTTACTCAGTGTTGATGCTCTACCCCTATCTTGGCATGGATCATGTATTCAGTCGTTGTTTAGACTTTCCTAATGTCTTTCACTGGAGAATCCCCAAGCATGTAACAAATTAGTGAATTTAAGTTCTCTTGCATTTGGAATTAAATAGTCTTTAAATTCAGACTGAATCTAGGACTCTAAGTTAACAAACACAAGCAACAATTGGTGTTTTACCTGTTTTTCGTGTATGACTGAAGAATACAGAGGTAAAGTTAATTGGCCAAAGTTGAAGATAGAATAAACATTCTTTTTTTAAGTTAATAACTGTACTGCACTGCACTTTATTTTATAGAATCATAGTAAGTGAACAATAAAAATACAAGGAATACAGTGAAATTGCAGTGTACCATCTCCAAAAAGGTCCAAACCAACATCTTACAGCTTATTCTCATCAAATCATATGAATGGTTTGTGTTGGAAGGGACCATAAAGATCATTTAGTTTCACCCACCCACCCTGTCATGAGCAGGGACACCTTCCACTAGACCAGGTAGCTCAAAACCTCATCCAACCTGGTCTTGAACACCTCTAGGGATCGGGTATTCATGACTTCTCTGGGCAACTTGTTTCAGTGTCTCACCACCCTCACAGTAAAAAAAATCATCTTAGTATCTAATACAAATCTTTACTTGTTTGACTTAAAACCACTACTGCTCATCCTATGACTGCACTCCCTGATAAAGAGCCACTCTCCATCTTTCTTGTAGTCCCCATTCTTCCTCTTTTTTTCTTTCTTCCTTCCTTCTTTTTTTCTTATGTATCGCCATTATTTTTTCACCAAATCAAAGTCTTATTGGAAGCATTGTCAAGAATTTTGATCTTTCACATATAGTTTATAACCAAGATAGTGAGTTATATATTCAGTGACACTCTGTACACCATGGATCCTTGTTTCAGACAGTGAGCTTCTTAAAGAATTTGGACAAAATTTGTCAGAAAAGTGTCTTGATTCATGTTAAGATATTATTAATATCTTAGTCTATCTTTCACTGGAGGTACTACGACAAAATCAGGAGCTGTTAGTTTTGCTCATATTTGTATTGTCCCATGACCCCCAGGAGAGGGCAGTGGTTTGTACACACTCCAGTCAGGTTTTTCAAAAGCTATGCACATTAAGTACTAGATATGATATTTGAAAACATAGGGCAATATGTATATCAGATTCCCTTCATAAATAACAAGTCTCAGCAGTACATAAATTCATTTTTGAGATTTTCTTCAGAACATTATTTTTTCTTGCAAATGACCAGCACATAGGTACTTGCTTTTAACACAACAGAAAATATTTTTAACAGTTATCAGTTACTGTCATTGAAGAAGAGATAGTTTTGTGAACTAATTAAAAAGTGCTTTTCCAGTTTTATAAGTCTAGTGAGATGTGTAAGGAACTTCCTAAAAAAGTTTTTGTATTTATGGGAGTCAAGCCGATCCACTGAGAGGCATGAACAAGAAATGCTACTTGAAAAAAAAAGAAACAAAGTAAAGTCCCTGTCTACTGCCTACTTGTAGGCAAACAATACCCTTTTCTTTAATGAAGACAAATCCAGATATAAGACATCTACAAGAGAAAAAAAGGGTAGGAAGGGTTGTATAACATCTCAGAAAACAGCTAAAATATCTGATAAGCAATTCTTTAGATTATTTTTTGGAGTTTCAGAATAAAACTGTGTGAAACTGAATAACGTTGGCATGAGGCGCCTTAGAAATAGTTGGTTTGTATCACAATTGTTAACCAATTTGTACAGTTATTGAAATATTTTTTGTAACATTTTTCTATCTCCAGGTGCCAAGTGTGTATAATAAATTTCTTCCACTGCACATAAAATTACTTAATGAATATTGGCTTGTAGGATTATTATCCTTCCAGCTAATTCCCAATCCAACTCAATTTGCCTTTTCCTGGGCTTCTGGCCACATTGCCTTTTTCCCTATGCAGTTGATGTTATGTATGACTGAAATGCAGAATTATCTACAGTACATAAAAGAATCAAGTAATTTAGGCTATTGTGTTCATCAGTTATTAATGACCAGTAAATGCAAACTTGAGCTAACAAAAGGCAGAGGATAAACACATTTAAGCCAGTCCAGTTCCCAGAGAAATAATTTAAAACCTTGTCAAACAATCCTTGAAACATGGAAGAATGATGATTTCCCACAGATTCATTATATATATTCTGGCACTGTAACTTTCATTATATATAATATTTTGAAAAATGTGAATAGTCATTTCCATTGGAAGACCTCAAAGAGATTTACAGCTATTAACACAATCAGACTTGTAATGCCAGTGCAAAGAAAAGAAGCTGGTCAAGCTATTTGTTGCCAAAAATATCTCCTTGACCCAGCTGGCTGCTTTATGCTCTTCTGCAAGCACAAACTTTCACTAAATACTCCATTCACCAATTCATAATTATTCTTCTGCATTTGAATTGATTTACATTCCTGAGTTTCTGTGGATGCTCATGAACAGTCACTCAGATACATCAATTATCCTCAAAAGTAGCGACCAGTTTGTGGTCCCTTCTGCTCCTTACAAATGTTGCTGTAATCCAGCGGTCCTGTGCTTCTGGAATGTCTTCAGAGGGCTGATATGGCTGGGTGTTAATATGGAGCCATTTTCATCAGATTTTAGAGTTGGGTAAGAAATAAAATTATCTTCACCCATTTTTTTCAAGTAAGCTAGGCATCCATGCTAGAACTTTAAGGCTTTAGAAATTGCCTCTAAACATATAGTTCTATTATAATTTTATAATGTTTTAATTCTTGTGATGTAATTAACATTAAATTGCATGATTACTCATGTCAGCTCTAGAACATTGAGTATTCAAAAGCTTTGAGAATTTCTCTTATGAGCAACTTGTGTTTTCTCAATGAAAAAACCACTGAAAAAATACACCCCAAAAGAAGTCCTCTTGAGAACATATCCATTTAATTACTGCTAAACCCTCCTTATTCCTAAGCAAGATAGAACTGATTCCCCAGATGGCCATAATCAATTTCTTTGAAAGTAAAGCCTTTGTAATTCACACTTGCTGAAGAGTCTCATATGAACTTGATCTATGTAGTGCCCTACCAATTATATATGTAATTTACAGATATTAACAAAATCAGACTTGTAATACCAGTGTGAAGAAAAGAAGCTGGTCCAGCTATTTGTTGCTAAAAATATCACCTTGCCCCAGCTGGCTGCTTTATGCTCTTCTGACAGCACAAAGTTTTATTAAATACTCCTTTCACCAATTCCTAATTATTATTCTGCAATTTACAGAACCCAGACAGTCCATTTGTGCTTCATAACTGTGTCCCCAAACTTTCCTCCTGAATTGTTTTTCTGCCTGCTTAGACAGGGCCCTTTCTATTCTCCACTTGAACAGTTTCAAGCTCCCCCATTTTCTTTTTCTCAGGTCCAATTTATACTTTGGAGTCCCTGACATTAACTAGTGAAGTCTCTATCCTCAGTCCTCTTAATCCTGAACGTGGAACCCTTACTGCCCTTCTAAATACGTCCTTTGCTGAAGCCTGTCCCTGATCACTGATGGTACTGCTTATGTCTCAAGCCTCTGGCATCCTTCCATTTTAGCATCCTAATTCTTCAATAAAATACTAATCAAACAAGTTATATCAATCTATACAGTTTGCCAAATCTAATGCATTAATGTTGGATGATGAAACATTTGCTTTTATTTTGTTAAAATCATCCTGAGCTAGTGGTGCTCCTTCAACAATAAAGCAAACCCTTCATGCATAAAGCTCTCTATATTGACATTAAAAATACTTCTGAGAACTGCAATAAGTGATTTTTTTTTCAGAAGTAAGACTAAATTCAATCTTCTCTGACATCGTTTTTTAGACAAGACTCTATGCTGCAAGGTGTCAGCTTGTCTATCTCTGTGTGACTTTATACCAGTAGATCCATAAATTTCCATATTCAATGCCCCTGCCCCAGCATTTCATTCTCAATGTATACTGTGTTCCAGGAAGAATTTCATAATAACTGTTGTGGAACATCCAGAGAAGTGTGGAGAGATTGACTAAGCTGTTCAAAACTTGGCAGCTCTTTCCTCCTCAAAGCAAGTATAAGGACTTCCCTCGGTCTTTTGGAAATTTTATTAAGAGAGATCACTGGGATGACTGTTACTGCCTTCTCCACTTTTTATATTTGAGAATTATTTAAATAAATGTAGTCTCTGAAAAGCCGTGTTATATTTTGTGCATCCACTTGACTGTTTTGGCCCTCATGACACTTGCCTTGAGCGTGCATCTTCTCTGTCCTAAGAAACTATACATTTGGCATCTCAAATCAGAAAAGTGTACAAAGACTTGTGTAATTATGTCCATAGCAGTGATTTTCTCTCTTCTGTAAGCTAATTCCATGTAATTTTTGCTAGTTTAACATGACACATCACGCACACAGGAAAGAATTAACTATTTCCTTTTATTACTTGAAAGAATTTTCCTGCTATCAAAGTCTTCAGGAAGACAAGAACAATGAGCAGAAATAATAGCTTGGTAGTTGTCTTTAACCCATATGAAACAAATGATCTGAAACCCTGTCAAATCAGGTACTGTAAGATCAAAGAAGGATAAAGCATGGAGCGTAAGATCATTCTTCAATATCTTATACACACTTGTGTATCAGAGACACAAGCACTGAATAAATTTGGTGTTCATCAGTTTTTCCAGTCTGAGTAACTCATGGATCTTTACAAACAGGAATGAGATTAACCTCACAGCACCTATGTGAAGCACTCAATTCTGTAAATCCTGTTTTGCAGATGAAAAAAAACAGGGCAAGAAAAATGAAGAAATCTGTCGAAGTGACTAAATCATATGTTTATGTTTTACACACACTGCCACTTTTGTATCTTGACTAAGTTAATCCAAATGTAATTAAAATGCTACACCCTCCTGAATCTGCCAAGTTAATTTGGAAAAAAAAGTGCAGGAACAAAAATTTTAGTTTTTAGGTAATTCCTGTAACTAATCAGGACAAGAACTTTCCAGTAACAATTTTTATTACATAGGTTTTAGGAAATAACACAAACAAGTTATAAAATTATTTATTTAAGCCTGTAACCTTTCCGTCTGTACTTGAAATAAACAAATACATTGACAAATCAGAGGCGCATAGTCTTTTCTTGTGACACTGCTTAAAAGAGTTTTATCTGAACTGGTTCAGCACTGCTAATTTTCATCAATGGCCCAAGTTCTTTAATAACTGAGTATATCAGAACTATGGACTAATTTAGAGAAAATTTGCCCATATGCATTATCTTGGTCTTAGAATATGCTGAGCATTCCAACTTTGTTTACATCAAGCTGCTTTGGGATCCTAAGGAGCATATTTGTGGATTCAGCAGATCATAGACATATGAGAACTGTTATTCTGGTTTATTTTTTAGAAATTTCAGCTCAATGGGTTTAAGTGAAGTTTTGGATGGTTTTTACTGCGTGAAATGTAATAGACATCCCATTACATAATATAACCCTCCACTTACCCAAGGTACCTCTCTCCTACCTGTACTGCAGGGACATTTTTAAGTTCCCCATCCCAGTTTCTTCTCTACAGTTCAAATTCTTTTAAGCTTCCTCCACTTACTTCTGGTCTCTGCATCTGCTGCTGTTTAAAGGCAATGAGGCAAAAGAGTTCAAATTCAGATTAATCCACTCAGCGGTGGGTCCATTCTCAGCATCTCCAGCAAGGTCAGTATTCATAGTTGTCTGCAAGTTACTTCTTCACAGTTTTCTCCTCCCTTAAAGAGGCTACAAAACTCATTTGCCAGCCTTAGTACTCATATGATTTAGTCACTTCGACAGATTTCTTCATTTTTCTTGGCCTGTTTTTTTTATCTGCAAAATTCTGTTTATGAAAACAACATGGAAGCTGCACTTGTCTCTTCTTCTAAGGACATTTATAGCTGGTCAGTGTAAATCAACAGTGACTAAGAACCCGAAGAATCAGTATGCACTTAGGATAAGTTTGTAAAGATGTTGTTCTGGCCTGTGCTCACTAGAAGTCTAATTGTACTGCTGTGATATGTTACGTTTCCCCAAGTCCAGTACAAAATGGGGTATTTCAAGTGAGTATTCTATCTTCAAAATTTTATTTATTTATAAGACCAGATTTTATTCTGCATAGAAAGAGAAGAGGAAAAGTCTGGAGTTCAATGACTTTCTCTTTAATCCTGTGAGTTTATCCATTACTTAAACATATGTTCACAATAAATTTGTGTCACACAAGAATTATTTATTCATTTTTGCTATTTGAAAAGTACAAAGGAAACAGAACACATGAATGTAATGTTTTCATTTTGTTTTGTTTGCTTCTTTCATTTCTATCGTTATAAAAGTTTACAAAATGCTTTTTGATTATCAGTCAAGATCCTGTTCTCTTACTCTCTAGGCAAGCTATTATAATTCCTTCCTCTGCAGGTGAGGTAACCAAGGATACACGAGATAACTTTTGGCTGCTCTGGTAATAAAACCTGGGGCTCAAGCATAGCAATAGCTACAATTCATACACCTTCCAAACAGAATTGTGCCAAGGCTTTCTGCCTGTATACAAAATACTGTACCATGCTATTTTCCAGTCTGAGAAGACACTTCTATATGTTATGATTGAACTCCATTATGTCTTAAAAATGCAGCTTCATAAGAGGATATCGCATGATGACATGACTGCAGTAGAGTAAAGCTCTTGTATTTAGGAGACTTCAAGGATTATGCTAATAGCTCATAAATCAGTAGGATTAGATGTGCAAGAGTTTTGAAACTGGTACTTTTTTTCTTCAATTAACTAGTAGTATAGAAAGAAAAACAACAACAGTAAACAGGAGAAGTAGTGGTAAACCAAAGCACCTAAAAGTGTGGAAGTGCCAAAATTATAGCACCAGTTCTACCTGTGTGCTCACCTTTCATCAATACTTGTTTCATCACCTGCATCAAGCTCACATAAACTGTGGCAAGAGCTGCAAGGTGCAAGACAATTGTTGTACGCTGGATGACCTGATCTAAAGTGCAGGCAGCTAGTTCTTATCCCAGATTCTGCCACAGTTGTTTCACATGGGTACTAGATAAACAGATCCATATTATGGTGTGTTTCATATCTGTTATTTTCCAACATTTGCTTTTCCAACCTTGGAATTCTTTCAATGTTATTAAAAATATAATGTAGTTAGTTAGCTGTACACCATTACCCCTTTCAGGTTTACTGGTTCAACTCTGTGGGCCACTGGTGTACTTGCATCCACACCCACAGAAGAGATTTTCTGAAAAGTTGTTTTAAACCATTGTAGGAAGTGACTCAGAATAATTGCTAGTCTAATAGGCTCTCTTGGCTTCCTGAAGTCTTTTAAAAATAAATCCTTTGCAAGAAGTGAGAATGTCTAGGAAAGAAAGGAAAAAAATTACACCAGTCTAGGCACTTAAATTTGATATAGTCCACATAATTTAACTCTCCTTCCAACCCAGGCACCCCTGGTGTTTTGTAACACATGATGATTACTCTTAATATGGTGAATCATTGGCGGTATTTCTGTCTGCATGGTTTTCTACTGTGTGTACATTTATTTCTCACCAAATTGTATCTCTGGCTTCTCTGAAGCATCTGTGCTATAACAATTGTCAATCTAGTATGTGTTTGAAAGGAGCCAAGAAACTGTTGTCCCACAAAACTCTCAAAGGACCCTGGTTAACCTGAATTTACTATATAGTTTTTGGTGGAAAAAAAAATGAATCTAAGTTTGCTCTGGGAATAAATGGTTGGGATGTGATACATTACAAAAATGTTGTTAAATTCTGATATTATATATCTGCAGAACAATTTTAGTTTTCAACTGTCCAAATAGTCTGGCCTACTGAAGTTTCTCTGGTCTAGTTGACTGCTGCAGAAGAGTCAGAACCTACCCACAACTCCTGTGTGGAACAACTCACCCTTTCCTGCCTCTTCTTCTGCCAGCAGTGGAGGCAGGGTGTTTTCAGACTGTGCCACATTCTGTCTGCCCTCATGTATGAGTACTGTCCATCAAAGCTATGACTATTGCTAAATTCAGTTTGGGGAGTTCAGTTTGTCCCTCAGTCTTCAAGTCCAGTTACAGTGTGCTTCAGAGTGTAAGTCTTACTCTAACACTGCACTACTTTTAATTGGAAGCAGCCCCTCAGCTGTGTGAACTTTATTCTCCCCCAATTCTTACCTTTTTGTTGACTTTGATACTGGAGGAAACCTAGTCTAAAACCCTGTCACTTCATTGCCTAGCTGTAAATACAGAATTAGTTAGTGGCATACATTGATTATGATACTTGGACAATTATCATCCTCTGCACAATACTGTATAGCACCAGAAAGTGGTTCCTTCCGCCCTGTGTGATATGCAGGGTATAATCCCTTGCACATGATAAAGATAGCTGTGGCAGTGTCTTAGAATGATCCTATTTGCTGGCACGTGTATCTGCAGCACATCACCAGCTTCCCTTCCCATTGCTTAAACTATTTACTAGCACCTGGTAAGCCATGGTACTGCTTCAAGCTTTGGAAATGAAGATATCTAAGAGGTCTGTTAAGCATTTCACTCTGATCAGTGTAGTGCAGATTAAAATCTGGAGGCCAGAAATACACAGAGAATAGGATTCTATTGTGCAAAATGAAAGAAAAATCACCAGGTGGATTTAGAAATCTATGGCCAAGGCTGTGTGCATCTGAGAACAAAGATAGAACTCTCTGCATGGTTTAGTGTGTGATATTCTTTTGAACATATGACATAACTTCACATTTCCTGGCTTCAGTGGATTGGAAGAAAACCTGGCAAGTTCCCAAAACTGAAATATATGCGGAAATAACATCCATAGCAATACCAGTGCAAGGGAAAAACAAGCCAGTATCCGAAACAATCTCATGCTTCATGGTGTAAACTGATCAGCTGCAGGGTTCAAGAAATAATTTCTCTCCACTTCTTACTCCCAGTTCTTCTGTAATATTCCAGCCCACAACTGGCTGGATGTAGTTTGTTTTCCATTCTTCGTGCTCTCAATCATCAGGTATCTAACCGCTGTTTGAGGTAATGTACTAGGCTAGGGAGTGGAATGGTCTGTTCCACTATGGCAGTGAGAATGGTATTTTAATATGGTTTCATTTCCTTTGATTTCTTATTTTGTTGTCTAGCACTAAGGGAGTGACAGCAGGACTGCTGTACTTGCTCGTGTGAATATGTATCGAGACGGATTTGGATCTGAGGAACACATACTCTCTTGTTTTGTCAGTCATGCTAGTGTTGCATATGGTCTCACTATATTCTCTGTGATTTAGGGCAGAGCAATTCCTATGCTTGTGTTGGTCCAATGCACAAAGTTGATTTTCAACCTCCAAAAGGGCTTGCTGCCTCTAGTATACTTCGGGATAAGTACTGTTTTAAATAAGTTATGTTTAAAATGGAGCAAATCGTGCTTGTACATGCCTATATATTCCCATTCCATGCAGCAGGTTCTCCTGTATAGGAAAAAGGAGTACAGATAGCCTGCAGATGGAATCTTAGTGCTCTGCATAACATGAAGTTGTGTTCTAAAAAGGGCTCCTGTTTCATCTTGTGGAAGTGAGTCTTATGTGATTCAGTGCAGATGTTATGAATATATAACAATACAACTAGCTATTCTTCCTTTAATTTCCATTAAGAAATTCAACATTGAGATACTGTCTTAATCTGCAGTAACTGGATCTGACAAGATGGTTCAATCTACCTTAACTACATGTTAAGAGGCATATCCCTTTGCAACAGAAATGGAATGCACTACTGGGCATGAGCTAATAGCAGTTTTCACTGTTATTGCCTGTATCACGTATGGTTAAACAGGGCATTTCAGTTTCTTTGCTTTTCAGAGAAGTTTAATATCTTGGCATTTCAATCTTGCTGTATAGCCTTTTGAAAAATGAAATCTCATTTGTGCTTGTGTCACACTGCAGAATAGGCTGTAGTTATTAATGCCTAACTTCTGTGTCATAGTCAGGATTCCCGTGTTCCTCCTTTTCCTCTCTCTAGGAAGTACATGTAATACAATTCTATAAGTTAATCAGAGAAAGCAGCAGTCATGGATAGTTGTCTCATCTTCAGCAAACACTAGGAGCCTTCACAGTGCTTTAGAGAGTTTATTAACAGCAGGAGCCAAGTCAATGAAAGCTGCCGAGAGGTGGAATAGCTCTGGTGTCCTATAGAGATGCCTTGAATCACTCTGCCTTTCAGAGCCCCTGTGGGTATCTGTGGGACAATATGTAGCAATATAACAGCAGGGTTGGTCTTCACTAAGAGTAGTATGTAGCAGGGTGGAGACTCATGCCCTGAATTTTTCTTGTTGATCTTAAGCAGACAAGTGGTAAATCTAACAGCCAGAGGGAACAAAACCACCACTTGTTCAAGGCTTAGGTTGTATTGTCAAAATCTTGTTATTTTCATTATTTTTAATTACATAAGGGGAAAAAATACTTATTTTGCTTGACAGATTACTATATTAAGTATGGGAATATTTTCTTGTGCTTGCGTCTGCCGGCCTCTTGGACCCATCTTTTAAGTATAATGGTGGAAATATTTTCATAAAGACATCAATTTCTTCTAGAATTTTTCTCATGGCTTTCGCTCGTGGTGTTAATAAGGCAATGTATGGGGCTAGTTGCCATTAGAAAATTATCAGAGCAAACAATTTTAAGTCTTTTGAAGCTGATCATATTATTTGTATTGATTTCAAAGAGCCCTGGCTCATGCCCAAAGGTGATGACTGTAAAACACAAAAGAGAAAGCATATGTATATGAAAAAAACTCATCTACGCAGGCCCATATGTTAAATTTGCTCTGCCAGTGAGTTGAACAGAAAGGAACCTTGGCTTTACATTTGGAAATAGCATTTGCATCTTTGAAAGTGCTACCAAGACACATACTTCTTATAGCCATTTACAAATGGAAATGATAGGGTATAAAAGAATAAGAGTTACTTATAAAAGCAGCATGTTTATAAACTCCTCCATAAAACACTGAATAAATTTTGAACTTCCTAAAAAGATCTCCCTGTAATCAGGCAAGGCTCACTCAAGAACTTTCAACACATATCTCTTCAACTTCAAACCTCAGTTTCCTCATCTCTTAGATGGAAGTATTGATACTCATAGGCTTATAGCCAAGCTCAGATCCTAAATGCAAAACAAAGAGGTCTTATAGGTCTAAATTTATCATCACTAATCAGCAGGATTATGTTAATACCATGAGAGCATTTCACTCTTCAAGTGATGCTTAACATTAATACTACCGCTTCAATTTTTTATCTAGCATCTCTTCAGTCAGTCTGATCTCAGTGCCAGGGAAAGTCACAGGTGATCTTGAGTGCTATCATGAAGCACATGCAAGAGAACCAGGTGATCAGGCCCAGTCAACACGGGTTTACAAAAGGCAGGTCTTGCCAAACTAACCTGATCACCTTCTATGACAAAGTGACCCACCTACTGGATGGGGGAAAAGGCTGTGGATGTGGTCTTCTTGGACTTCAGCAAAGCCTTTGACACAGTTTCTCACAGCATTCTGCTTCAGAAGCTATCAGCCTCTGGCCTGGACAGGCACGCACTCTCCCCGGTGGAAAACTGGTTGAATGACCAGGCCAGGAGAGTGGTGGTAAAGGGAGTTAACTCCAGCAGGAGGCCAGTGACAAGTGGGGTTCCCCAGGGCTCAGTGCTGGGTCCAGTCCTGTTTAATGACCTGGATGAAGGCATTGAGTACTCCCATAGCAAGTTTGCAGATGACACTAAGCTGTGTGGAAGTGTCAATCTGCTGGAGGGTAGGGAGGCTCTGCAAAGGGATCNAGCAGGTCCAGGGAGGTTATTCTCCCTCTGTGCTCTGGACTGGTGAGACCGCACCTCGAATACTGTGTTCAGTTCTGGGCCCCTCAGCACCAGAAGGATGTTGAGGCTCTGGAGTGAGTCCAGAGAAGAGCAACAAAGCTGGTGAAGGGGCTGGAGAACAAGTCTTATAAGGAGCGACTGAGAGCGCTGGGGTTGTTTAGCCTGGAGAAGAGGAGGCTGAGGGGTGACCTTATTGCTCTCTACATCTACCTGAAGGGAGGTTCTGGAGAGGAGGGAGCTGGCCTCTTCTCCCAAGTGACAGGGGACAGGACAAGAGGGAATGGCCTCAAGCTCTGCCAGAGGAGTTTCAGGCTTGATATAAGGAAAAAATTATTCACAGAAAGGGTCATTAGGCAATGGAACAGTCTTCCCAGGGAGGTGGTTGACTCGGCTTCCCTGGAGGTGTTTAAGGCACGTGTGGGTGAGGTACTGAGGGGCATGGTTTAGAGATTGGTGGGAATGGTTGGACTTGATGGCCCGGTGGGTCTCTTCCAACCTGGTGATTCTATGATTTTACATAACACTGTGGCTTCCACAGCAGGTGGAATGCATCATACTGTACCTAAGAAATAATAAAAACAGATATTCAAATAGGCAGAGCACAATAAGGATGGCCTCTTCTCCCAAGTGACAGGGGACAGGACGAGGGGGAATGGTCTCAAGCTCCGCCAGGGGAGATTTAGGCTAGATATTAGGAGGAAGTTTTTTATGGAAAGGGTCATTAGGCATTGGAATATGCTGCCCAGGGAGGTGGTTGATTCGCCTTCCCTGGAGGTGTTTAAGTCACGAGTAGACGAGGTCCTGAGGGACGTGGTTTAGTGTTTGGTGGGAATGGTTGGACTCGATGATCCGATGGGTCTCTTCCAACCCGGTGATTCTGTGATTCTGTGATTCTGTGAATAGAGATCAAAGATCAAATGAATCTTTTGAGTTGGTATTCATCTGAGACAAGACACTTCTAAAAGGTATTTTGAAGTTAGGGAGAGAAGCTAACGTATATGCCTCGGAAAACATTCTAGCTGGAATGGGTTAGTGCAAAGCTGAAAGAGAATGTGGACAAGAGGCTTGGAAGAGCTGTTTCACTCCTGGTTTAGTTAAACCCACTTAAATCCTGGACACAGGAGAGGGCTGTGGGCTAGGAATGTGAGAGATCTTTTTGCCAGGCTTGATTCAAACACTGTTTTAGGCACAGCTGAGACTGGAAAATACTGCTTTCCAAATGAGGACTTGCATGACAGATAGTTACATACTGGGTGTGGATATAATATAATGTGGGCAGAAAAATACAGGGATTGTCTTTTGCCAGGGACTTATACAACCACATCTGTAGTTCCCCACCATTTCCTCCTTGAACCCTTTGGAAGAGTTTTCTATCCAAAAGTGTAAAAATTACAAATTCAAAAAAAAAAAAGTAATCTGGGCTCTACCTAGAGAAACTTTTAGATTGTTCATTCCATAAATAACTCTTAGTGGCTGTCTG
Organism: Piaya cayana; assembly: GCA_013389865.1. NCBI lineage: Eukaryota > Metazoa > Chordata > Aves > Cuculiformes > Coccyzidae > Piaya > Piaya cayana. The sequence goes on from WAAB01006046.1 coordinate 33,045, forward strand.
ACGTCAGAGGATTTGGAGAGGGAGGCTGGTCTGAAAGTGAAAACAGCAGCAGTTCCAGTCTCATTACAACAGCACAGCCAGCGAGAGGAGCAGCACAGACATTTCTCTATGTGGATTACGGGACTGCAGAGCCAGGAGGAACTGCGCAGAGACACGGGCACTACAGTGTAAGTGCAGCTGCTGCAGTAACTCTTCCTGTGTTCTTGCTTGTTTTCAAGAACAATCCCTGCAAGCGCTGCTTGTCTTTTTTTTCTTTGTTTTCTCCTCTGAAGTATCCTGAAGCCAGCTTGGTAGAACGCAGTATTCAGCTTTAGCTTCATTGCTTCTCCCAAAGGTATGCGAAGGGGCTGACGGTGCAGGCTTTTGTGCTCTTCTGTACGTGGATAGGGGAGACAGGGAATGAGGGAGGTCAGAGATGGAGAGAGAGGGAGGTAAGCATATATCTCTGAAAGACTACAAAACTAACTGAAATTCAGTTCCTTCATGTTCTGGTAGCAGGATAGCAAAATCCCAAGTAAACCCTAGGCAAAATCCAACTTCCTTAAGCAACTTCACAATGCAGAATTTCTCTTTTAACTCTTTAATCCCTTGTCATATTGCACAGCAAACAGTTCTTCTATCCTTATGATGATGACAGGCAATTGTCTTGCTCCCTGACAGTGAAGTCCTGTTCCACACTGTTTGCCAGGCTACTAAGAATAACAGATCCTATCACAAGTATGTGGTATCGCTTGCTAAATCTGACAAATTTAGCACCTTGAGCCTGTACTATCTTGACACTAAGGACGGAAAGAACTCACTGCTTCTGCAGAGGAAAGAGGCAGTCTCTCACATCCAAAAATTAGCTGTGATAGGGTTATACATGAAAGAGGCAGTTACTACAAGGATAATCTCCCTGTGAAAAATGTTCAGAGGTGCTGCTACAGACACAGATGCAAGTCCTAAAGAAAGCTAGTGATTCTTAATAATTTATTCAGTTTACTTTTATTTTAATTTCAGCAGACTAGAGATTCCCAAGCTTACTCCATATTCTCTAATAAGACCCATGCTCATTTCTCCAGGCAGGTGGAAAAGGTGATGCCTCTTGTGTGAGACTGACATACTTAGCTAGCATTTGTAACTTTAGAAAGCTCTTTGTCAAAGAGAGGGTGCTTGGAGATGATGCCCTTGGACATAAACACAAAGCTAGGCTGAGAAGCAGGAGCGATGTGAATTGCACATTATAATGCACTGTGCTATTAGTAATTGGCTTCAACCAACAAGCACTCAGAGGAAAGGTTGTTGCGTTCAGTGCTCCCTAGGTTGAGATGTTTTGGTAATGGAATAAGTCTGTAAATACTTTTTCTCTTGAGGGTGACAGAGTGTGTTGCTGGGGGAGGAGAAGGAAGTAAAGGAGGAAAGGTGAGGATTGGGAGGAGGAAGTTTTGCAGGAATCCCACCCTCAAAATGATATTGAGCAACTCTAGTTTGTGCTTAAAGGAACTACAGATTCATTAATCACTGTTCTGGCTAACACAATGGGGGTAGCCTTTACAGGGCAGATGTTCAAGGTCTAATCCCCACTAAGTGATTCTATGCCACACCAGGTAAAGCAACCTTGGCTGAGCTGGAGAAAACGCAACCACACTGACTGCCTGCATAAGGAAGCATGTTTCCTCAGAGCCAGATCCTGCAGGGATAGATTTTGGAAATGAAGTTTCCAGACTTGGAAGGAATCAGTTTGGGATCTGGGCTGCTTTACCATGACATATCAGAATCCTCTCCCACTCCCCATTTATTTCTTATTAGTTTTTGTTTCCAGTAGCCTAACAGCTCCTTTTCCAAGAAAGTGCTTTATTGTCTTAGCAACAGCCTAATCACATGGGCTGGCAATGTGAAAGAAGAAAAATCCTTAAGAAACACTGTAACTTATTAAATATATGTATGTCCCAACAAAAGCTTGAGAGCTGTCACAGCCAAGATGAGTGTCTGGGAGTCATGGACACTTTTATGTGGTTCAGTAGTTCATCTGTCCCAAGTGCACTTGGCAATGTGGAACTAAGACATACAGAACTGCTGAAAGCTGAGAGCGTGAGAAGACAAAGTAAGAAAATAATTTGAGATTTGGGGTGCATTAAGATGACTACTTCCTTTCTGTCTCATGAGTTCTGTCTCTGTCCTCCAGCTCAGCATCCCACTAGTGAGTGATGCTACCTCCAGGCGTTTGCAAATCTGGAAGATCACTGTGGGCTGTTAGTCGTGATTCACAGTGAAAGCTGCACACTTCATGAAAGGGTGAGAGGAGAAATGGGAAGGAGATACAGATCTGGTGAGAGATAAGCTTAGTGTAAGAATGCATGTGTCATCACTCATTTTTGAGTTTAGATGAGGTTATAACAGCTAGGAAATTGCTAGTTCTTCTACTGATGGACATGGACCCTGAAAGCAAGAGAAACAAACACAATATGATCAGGACAAATGTCTTTCCAGTTTTGCTTTGTGGAGCAGAATACAATTCCCTGTTGGAGCTTATGACAGTCATAGTGCAACCCTGAGGTTTTAGAAGTCTATATTATGTGTTATGATGTGCAGTCTCATGGTTTCACAGTGCTGAGTAAGCAAATTCTCTGGATATCCTAGTGGCCTTACCACACTGTATAACTTGCCTGCTGCTATCACTGCTGTTTATTTTAGCTATACTCCTTATGTGTAAGGAAGATCATTCTGTTCGTCTTGCAATCAGTCAAAAACATTTTTCTTGCCATGTCCAGACGGAGTGTGCACTGACTCTATTTTATTGGCAAGGAGGCACAGCAAAAGTTGAACAGTACCTTGAAGGAACCTTCCAGATAATATGCTTTTGTCCCATCTCCCTTAGTTGACATAAAATTCCCTCAAGGTCCAGTGGAATCCCAGAAAACCATCTGGTCCCTCCAGGCCAGCCATCTGACCTAGAGATTGAGCAATCAAGGGACACCATTTCCTGACACTTTGGAGAAGGATGTGTGGGAGGTTTGGTTTTCAGCACTTTAATTGCTGGGAATTTTCAAACCTGGGTCAGTCCTATGGAGATCTGACCCTTTCCCTTTTTCCTTTCTCTCTTTCTTTTGCCCCCAGGCAAGCACAGCGTGTTTTTAAACCAGAAGAAAGCTGACTGCTCTGATTTTCATTGGATGAAAGAGTTTACATGTATTTTGCTGTGCTTTTTCTTGTGTTGATGATTGACATATTGTGTCTCTTAGAGATATTCAGTTTTACCAGTTGTGTTTCCCAATATCACACTCCTTCAAACTGATGCATTTACAGAAAACTGGTAGTAGCAAGAATCAGTATGTATACTAACATGATAAATCTGATAATTTGTCATCTTACCACAACTCCACTTAACTTCTGTTTGGCAGTACTCTGAGTCATTATCAGACATGTTATCTTCCAAATTCTGTGAAGGTATTAAATTTCACAGTGCTATGTAAATTATTTAAATGGGATTTATTGGATTGGATTCAAAGCTGGTGCAAATAGGTATGGGAGCTCCAGTGTAGCTATTGCATATGTATCCAGCTGAGGATTTGGCCCAGTCTCTTCAGACTGGTAATAAGTGACCTGAGGCACAGACAGTGCAAGTCTTCTCTCATTTGTACTAGTGAAAGTTTTTTGTAGCACCATGTTGTTCAAGAAACTTTCTTCAGGCTTTACTTATGAGTAAGTTCAAGTAGCATCAGAATTTGATCCAGAGAAACTGAGGCCTGAGTTGTGCAAAGTAGCCTATAATTTTGGCTCTTTATTTTTAGTGTCTTTTTAAGGCACCAAGACACTCAAAAATTAAACAGCCAAAATTACAAGCTACTTTTTAAATACTGGTTGAGTGACTTGGGCAAATCTACACATTGGATTTCATTCTTGTCACATACTTTTTACAGCAGTGTAACTCTCTAAAGGTCAGTGGAGCTACTACAGTTTTACAGCAATAGAACTTGCAGAGGAGTGTGTCCCATGTTTCCAGGAGTTCCCATGAGCTTTGGTATGCCAGTCCTGTACTCATGTTCTGTTTTTAATTGACATGTTCAGGCTGCATCCCACTTTGATTTGCTGAGAACCACATAGCCGCATGCCCATGAAAACATCACATGCTGAGCAGTGCTATTGGTAGTGCATCCTCAACTTTCCTAGTGCTGGCTGTTAAATCTGTACCTGATGATGGTCAAACAGGCTTTTCCCTCCGTTAGGTTTTGTGTCCACTTTGTGTGTAACCCGAAGTTCACGTTCCATGTTACATTTATATTTTCAATTAGTTTTCCACGTGGTATTTTAACACTTGAGATTTTGGCTTCTTTGGTGATCTCTCTCACGTCAGGTAATGTTTTCTAGTACTAGGAATTTTCTACACTTGGGACAACATGAAGTAATAGATCTGATCATGACAAAGTCATAGTTTTTGGATATAGTGGAAAAGTCATTCTGAGAGTATCACAGACTTATAGCAATGATATGGTTTCTCTGGAGTTAGGAACTAGAGACATTTATGATGGAAAGAAGGAAGCAGATAAGAAAGGGAGGAGATCAGAAGGCTTGCTGGAATTCAGAGTGGGAGCTGGAGATCTAAAGGATGTGTTTAGACTGTGTGAAAATGGAAATAGAGGTAACCTTGAGGAACTGAAAAATTCTTTGGCAGCAAGAGAATAGGCTCCCTCCCTGAATAACAAGTGCTTGCTCACTTCCCAGTTTTGCTGGCTTCAAAGTAATAATCACTGAAGTTGATATTTCTGCTTTGAAGTTTGCATTTGTTTTTGTTGAAGAGTATTTTTTCTCTTCACTGTGTCCCAAGATGACTTAAATTCAGGCAATGCTTGTGCCAATGCAGCTCTTCTTTAAACTGGGGACAAAGCTGACTTGTGAGATCCAAGAACTCTATTCTGTCTCCTTGGTATATTATATTTTTTTAGGGACACATAAATAAAGACTCATTTTTACTGTTATGGCTCTTATTCAAGGCAGTGAACTAGTCTGATCTGGGAGTCTTTGTATTTTGTTTTCTGTTTGGAGGGTCAATATTTTTAGCTGCTTAAACAATGAATTCCCAAGGGACAAAAATTTACACACTGCCCTGTGCATCTGTGAAGAAAATGGTCAGATCTAATTTAACTTTAAGATCTGATCTAAAGATCTGTTTGCAGGGCACTTTCATAAGTACACACACACACACACAAAAGAGGAGGAACCTTTCTCCTGAGGAGCACAGTCCATGTTAGATTTCATTGTGAAGGAGTCACGCAAGGATACATTTCAAGGGTTTAATATCATATGGCAAGATTCCATTCTCCCAAGAAAAAGCTGTGGGAAGAGATGAAAAGTCATGGAGGATGGGTCCACTGATAGCTATTAAAGATGATAATCTGGCTGTACTCCCATCTCCAAGTCTGAGACAACTAAAAGCATAGAGAAAGGGTAGGATCAGACTATATATGGTATTTTTATATGCTTTCTCTAACCATCTGCAGCTGACCATTACTCGGAGATAGGGCGCTGGTTTAGCTGGACTTCTGATCTGACTCTATGTGCTCATTTTATATTCCTGTGGTCTTCAAGAAACCACCATGAAGATCCTCTGATGTTTCATCTATTCTGCGAGGGAGAAACAGTCATATATGTAAGAGGAACCTAACCTGATCATTACAAACCTCCAAAAACTTATTCACATTTTACAGTCCTTGTAAGTGTCAGTAATGCACACGAAGAAATTATACCTTCATTTTTAGCACTTTCTGTGTCTTCTTGTCAGTGAAAAATTGATCAGTATCTTTACTTGTTCCCCTGTTCAAAAGTGAATTGAAAACAGTGACATTTTTTTTTGAGAAAGGATTTAATTTGCTGACTCCCTTCCAGTTAGGGAGAAATATCTGGCATTTTCTTTTGCATCTCAATATTTCACTAATATTGAGATTTCAAACAAACAGGCTTACTTTCCAATAGTATAATTTCTGCTGATATTTTCTTGAATAATAAATATTTGGAGTGCTTCCATTTTCCAGGAAAGCTCAGTGCTTTAAAAAAGTCAGGCAATTTTTAGGTGTTTCAGGCTGATCTTGAAATATCATTAATCTCTTTGCACACACTTGGTCCTGCACTGTCATCTGTTTTCTTTCAAATCTGCAGAAGGCAGTGACAGAAAAACATGGGAATTCCACATTGCTCTGCATTGGCTTGCCAATTCTGTGCCTTTCCTTGTCAGGTTGAAGGGAGCAATCTTTTCAAGACAGAATGGAATTAATGTGGATCTGTAAAGTCACCCTTGCCTCTGCTGATAGGTGTGCAGATGTTTCCCAGATTCTTGTAGATGTGTAACATGATTTTGCTCTAACATGGAGTTATTTTTTTTCCCTGTAAATGTTACAACAGTCCAGTCCCTCTGAAAACATGTAATCAATAAATCATTAGCCTACAATACAGTGACTTCTTTAGTTTCCACTAGGTTAAGATCAAACCCTGAATGCTGTAGGTACTGTATACTCATTAGCCAGATTGTTTCTGACAGAGCTAGGACAAACTCAACGGGCTGTTCCTATTTAACCAGTAGAAGTTAAATAAGAATATTTTCTTGTATGCAATCATAGACTATACAAATATGTAAGGAAAAGTCATGTATATATAGGTAGAAAAATTTAGCAACTTAATGCTTGCATTCACCAATTTCCTATGGAAAATGTCAAGAAATGTACAAACATTAATAGACTTAACATTCGGGGAAGCTGAGGCACAGCTTTCTCAGATGCCTGCACCCTGATGGGGACTTGGGCTATCAAATAAATACTCTCACTGCAGGTAGGTTAGAGACCTGTTTTCTTTATGTCCCCTGAAGTGTTAGTTCAACAAAGCTGTAGTAGTTTAACTTAAATATTACATCATCTTTGTAATTATGTTGCATTTAGCCTGCTGCATGGTAGACAAGCCATATATTCATCAAAATCATATTCCTCCCAGAATGCAAGTATATCACACTGCTGCAGAGTGTGTATTCCTCCCCCTTTTTCTGCCTCCCCCACATCAGCGTTCTGGCTTCCCAAAGCCTCAAGTTATTATCCTCACTTTTTCTTCCTACTCTCCATGCTTTGTTTAGTTTTTTGCCTAAACTGAGAGCATGAAAATATGGTACTGCTGATAATGATCATAAGAAATCTGCCCTAACTATGTGAAATGCATTTATTCATTAGATTAAACAGCATACATCTGTAGAGAGGGCTTGCCAGAGCATCATTCTTCCTTACAAACGTTGTCAGGAATGGAGCCATCCAATAGTGCAGACAGTCTTGATTTTCTCACTGAGTCACTGACCATTAAGCTGGGATGCCTGGACAGTGAGTACCCTGCTTAAATCCATTTGGCAGAATTCTGACCCCCTCTAGGCAGGTGACCCCATCAGCATCTGCACAACAGATGAAAGATAGCAAGATCTTGACCAAACATGAGGGGACTTTGGTCCTTTGCTACTTTTGCAGCCGTGTATACAGCGGGAACCAATTAAACTATGTTTCTAACAGCTGAATGCACAGAGAGACAGTTGGTTTTGTTCTCGCCTGTGTTCTCATCTGTCAGCATCCTCCTGCACTGCTATGTAAGGATAGAGTAATAACCATGCTAGGGCCCTGCCAATATGAACTGTCTTCCAGCTGTGCCCTACTGAGATATGAACTTGCCCTCACTGCTTGTTTCATACCTTTACTGCCCTGTGGGTCAGGCATCTCAATGAGTGAATCTCTCTGGCTCTGTTGCAGAGGCCCTGAAATGTGTTACCAATGACAGAAGTACAAAGCTTGACCTTAGCCTTTCATTGTCAGCAGGATTCAGGCAGTCTGTGTGAATGTTACAATGCCTTTGGCACTCACTATTACTAAGTTATAGGGAGAAAAACAGATGCATTTTGTAAATAGGTGAAATTTTCCATGGGAGACCCTTGAATTGTTTTCCAGCTGTGTTTGGGCTTATCTAGAACAGCTTCATGTACCTGCTGGGGGACATGTGTTATGCTATGTGTCCTACTGTGCCCTTCATGATACATTTTGTGTTTAAATAGACGCAAAATTTAGCAACCAATTCCTCACTGCCTCATCCCCTGCTTAATTACAGTGATGATGTTCACTATGTTCGCATCTATCGGGACATCTCCAGAGGCCCATATACTTTCTCAGTTACACATATGTTAGTGTAGCTAAACTACTGTGAAATGGGAGTCTTACCGTAGAAAATACTGTAAATAAATCTTCAGTTGACCTAACATAATAGATTAACATTTTCTTATAGTATCCCTGTACTTTCAATAAAAAGCAGTTTAAGAATGAGGCTTCATCAGTCTTGAGAGTCAATTTTTTAGTTACTGGCCTTGACTTTTTTCAAGGTATACCAACAAGCAATTCAGGTTGCAGACATATCAAAATTTTTTTTTTTTTTCACACTTTGACATAAAAATACCATCTGTAGCTTTATGCATTTATTATCCATGGAGCATGAATATTCAAATAAGTGTGGACTAAGTTATGATCTCTAGAATCAGATATCAGAGGTCAGGGATATGTCATTATACATATGTAAAATGAAATACCTAATTTGTCATTGTCAACAGCTTTAAACTAAGAGTGGAAATGTCTGCCTCATTTTCAACTGAAAACTTATCTAAATCTTCTTCTCATTGGTCCCTTGAAAAGTCTTATGTACAACAGTATTGGAATGAAAGTGCTGTGGAGTCTGCTGGGCCACGTGTTTATTATGTAGTTGTCTGTGATTGTAGGAAACAGGACTTGATGACCTTGTAGTCCTATACTCCCATGAATGCACATGACCCAGAATCCAATTGACCACCCTACAGGCTCTAGTGACGTTTGAGAGTGAAGCAGCAAATTAAAATGGAAGCAGATGGCAAAAAAGTACTCTGTGTTTTGCCTTGTCTTTTCTTTCAAGGATGTTGCCCTAAGTCTTTGATCCAAATAGCCTGCTGAGGAAATATGTCTCAGAGCTACAATGAAACAACACTAAGAATGCTGTGTTCAGTTCTGGGTACTCAATACTAAGTGGTTACACAGTGATGGGGAGAGATAGGCAACCTTCATTTTTCCTTTGAGCAGCCATTAGTCATGGTTTCTTGAGATTCTTTAGCTATTTCAGGAATAAACTTAATTCACAAAGAAGCTAGAGGAAGTTGGGCACTTTGGTGCCTGACAGGGGATAAACATCTCCAGAGAAATGGGAAATACTCTTTGACTTCCATCAGAAATTCTCCCATTGTTAATCTTGGGCTTGCTTCTTCTGGCTGGCTGCTGCCATTGACTGTTTGTGTGACTCAGAGTATATGCTTTCCAGTGTGCTATCTATCTACCTGTCTGTGTACCTACCTACCTACCTACTTACCTGCCTACCTACCTACCTGTTTGTTTGTTTGCTTGCTTGCTTATAGTGGAACAGCTCAGGCTGCATGGATGTGTAAGCTTTATTTTCCATGTTTCCTGTTTAGGCTGTGTGACTCTTAAGTCCATAAGTTTTCCACATTCCTATATTTGTTGCATTTGGGCTTTTAAACTTAAAGTTCTCACCAGCATTTTGGAGGTAGCATTTGGTTTTGGGGCTGGATTTTACCAGTTAATGTGGTTCATACACACTGCATCTTGTGATATTAATATGGTAGGGAATAACAGGCCCTGTAGCCACAGTGAAACCTCTGAGAAATTAACTCATGAATGACACAAAAGCAGTTCTCCTAGTTCTGTGATACTTAGAAGCAGTCTAAAAAGTCTTCATGTAGAATAAGATGCCATCGTGGATTTCTTTAGTATCTTTGCACTTCAGTTATGTTCTGAGTGTTCCATGAAGCTATAGGGTCACAACAAATGATGTACTGCTCCTAGGCAAATGCACCCAGACCTGAATTTGTTCATCAGTCCTTGTGCATGATTCTTAAAACACCAAGATCATTTTTACATACTTACTGAACAGAGACACAGTAATCACTGCATTATATTAACGTCTGTATATCTGACACACCCAGTGATTTGTTTGCAGACTTTCCCACACCCTCGGAGTTGCCACCTTTTACTTTGGGTCATTTTTACCATGGCTGTGTCAGATGTCATTTTCTCTCAACATACTTTTGGGTGTAGCTGATTGCAGCAGGGAAATAGGAAAACACAAGTCTGCCTTTTGCCACTCACTTGAGATGCATCATTACAAAGGATTAAACATTGAGGCAGTGTATTAGGTGATCATTGTAGGTACCTTCCAGCTGTTGCGTTTAGGGTTGTTTTTTTGTTGTTTGTTTTGTTTTGTTTTTACTATGGATCTTCTCTCCATATAGTTACAGTTGTACAGTTATCCTTTCTTTTCCACCCTCTTTTCTCTACGCAGCGCAGGAATACAACAGCCTTGTGAATCTACTATGCACCTAAGTAGACCTCACCACACTGAACCACTGGGCCAATGCAGTCCTTTCATTTTCTTATTGCCATTTAGTATCAGCAGGAGGATTTTGTACTTCTATTTCATCAGGCCTATCTCATATGTTGAAAAGTCTGTGTGATTGTGTTTAGTTGTGTTTTATGACTTGTTTTTCTTGCTTGAACTGTGTCAGCTATTGGAGGTCCTGTGCTGTAAAATGTGTCACAGAGCTGACTAAGTGGCCCCTTGTCCTGCCTGCTTTGCTAATTGTGCTGAGCCAAATAATATCTATTGGATATGCAGGCATGGATGGTAAGGAAGAGTTTTGTTAACTCAGGGAAACAAATGAGTTATAGATGAGAGCTATGCTGGTGGTTTGGCCAGTAATTACAGGCTACAGAGTTAAACGGGTTCTAAATGCCAAACAACCTCCACTTTGCTTAATACTTGGATAAGATACCAAAGTCTATATGAAGCAGTGCCAATCATTAGGAGGCATGTATCAATTTTGATTTGGGTTCAAGACCAAAATCTAAGGAATTTGATATTAAAGGATATGAGAATTTCTCAGTTGTGTTCTGCTTAGCATTTTTTGAGTGCTAAACTATTCATCTTTGAGGAAAAGATTAAAGAGCTCAGACTACTAGGAAACATAACTTCCAGAATAAATTAACAATTTTTTTCAGGGCTTTACCTGGTTCAGGAAAATGTATAGTTCTCAGATACTTTTCATTAGGTACCCTAAGAACAGGACTCAATCTAATATAGCTGGTTTTCATTTCAAGTTTATCTTTGGGCTGCTTGCTTCTGACTCTACTCAGACCCCTAATAAACTGTTCTCTTCCAAAAAATGTTAATATGTATGGTCCCTTAGAATCTGTGTCTGAGAGTTGTGTTACACTGGGCCAATTACAGGACCACACTTACAAAAATATTTGTTTGCTGGATATGCTTCAGGTTTTTTCTTCAAAATATGTATGATTTATGATATGAATCAAACCACCTCAGCTCTAGCAGACATTAGCTTTGACATATAGGGCATATTTTTTTCAGAATCATTCAGCATGCACATCACCAATTGTTGTGTGTGAGTTGTAGGTACAAAGGCATTAAATGACTTTCCCAAGGTCACAGTGACAATCAGGATCAGAGCTCCACAGAGCAGTTTGTGGCTTCAAGTAAATAAACACACATGAAAACTCGTAGAAATTTGAGAGCTGTGCAAGGATCCTGTGTAGCTGCACCTCCAAAAATGGGTCTTGTCTTTCTTAATAAGATTTAAACAGCTACACTTTCATAATTGTAATGTGCCTGTGCAATGACAGTAACTACAAGCTGAGTAGGAGCTATTGTCCACGACTGAAGTAATATCTTCCATTGTATTGATTGTTTTTAATATACCACAGCTTGGGAATTACTTGGAATGTCCCTTCTTATGTTAGCTTGGCACTGACGTACCTGGTTGTAAAGTAACTGTGAGGCAGTGATTCTTGGTTTTCTTTTCTGAGGCCTTAACCATGATTGGCCAAAGAGGTGAGTGAAGAATGCAGCAAGCCCTGCTTTTTCATATACAGTGCAGTAAGTTTAAGGTTGCCTGGAAAACTCAAGAGGTACAGAAAAAAAATATGTTGGAGTGGTGCCACAGCCTCATCCTTCTTTATAGTGTCAGCTGAATTGGCTAGGAAGTTCTGACTGCACCTTTTCCCCAAAACCGTAATTTCCCTGAGCTCTCATTAGCACACTCCAGTGATCAGGGTACACCATGCTGTGCAAAAATTTCACATACTTCAGGGATAATGTAATCTAGGTTTTTGTATGAGGTCTAAGCATGATTTGACTAATGGCGATGTAAAGCTGAAATAGAAGCAAGGCTGGAGAAGTAGGCTAAATATTTTTCTCATTTAGCTGAGTTGTCTAAACACTGGGGACTAAGATGAGCTTATGCAGAGCATTCTAACATTGACTCTGAGTCAGGCATTATTATCCCTGTTTTAGAAGTTACAAAGTCAGAAACATGATTTGACTTGCCCATACCCATACAGAAATGCACAGCTAGTGCATTACAGCTTGGTTACTCAGAAGCACACAGATATGCAACAGGTATTACACTTCTTCCCACCTGTACTCACTGTAAAGACTTCTTGCAAGGGATCAGATGCATACTCTGTTCTCTTGCTATTTTTCACAAGCATGGTTGTTCTTTTTTGGTATAATTTTCTTTTTTTATATAAAAGTCTTCATGAATAAAGTAATGCTTTTCAATGTGCATAGTTTCATGATCATTGTATAAATCCAGTTCCTTTAGTCTAAAAAAGTTTGTACCTGTGGAGCTTTCTGTTGTTGGGCAAACTAGTACATACCAGTGGAAAGTGAAAGAGGACAGCCGAAGATTTCTAGAAGTGTCTGAAGGAAATTTTCCTGTGTTTAGCAAAGCACAATGCTGAAAATGAGAGGACAATCAGTTTAAATGAAACCCTGAGTTCTAAAAGGTTTAGAAACCTTCAGGTTGATGCTGAGGTTGAGACTTAAGTTTCCTGTCTGTTGACAATTTATGAATGCCTTTGCCTCTCCCTAGATGTTGGGCATAACTGTTTGTATAAACTTCCCTACGGCCTGAAGCAGAATCTGCAGCCCTTTCCTTTAAAGCCTTTGGAATTTACATAACCCTGCAATTGTAGCAATGCAAAATGTGGCTCTGGTTACAATAACAAGGGTTTAGGGAATGGAGGGAGAGATTGTAGAGGCAAAGGCATAGAAGCAAAACAAAACAAAACCATACATGCTGTTTTAATTTTCAGCAGCCACGTGAGAACTGTCCGGCAGTTCCTGGCTATAAATAAATCTCTGCCGTCATAGGAAGGCAAAATCCAAAACAGTTCACATTTCTCCCAAATTTTCTTAAAGGTCATAAAAAATAAAGGAAAGTTAAATATTTCAAAAGCAGAGTGAGTATTTTCTGAGGAATGTCAAATTATTACTCAAGGGGGTTGATATTTGCATCAAATAGTAAAATTTGGTACTAAACCTCTCTCTCTGCTCCATCTCCAACAGGTCTTTTGAGAAAACCACTTAGGACTGCATATGGATAATGTGCCAGGCAATGGTTCTTAAAGCCCCAGGGCTTACTAAATCCCTAGAGTCAGTTGAGGCAGGAACTTTCTTTGAGATTAATGAAGACTACACAGAAGCTTGCCTGTTGCTTCTTGTCAGATGTTACATCCTATTTCTGTTACATGTTGTGTTAGGAAGATGGGGACTTGGTGCCAGGGGTTTTCCACTTTCCCAGTAACTTGAGGTTAGAACTGTAACTTGCTCCTTTGAAGAGATGCAGAAGTAATGAAAATGCCCTTCAAGAGTTTTCTCCAGCTTTGAGACAGACAGATCTTGAGAGACAGGCTGAATAGAATGCTATGTAAGGTATCAAACATATGGGATAGAGCTGTGAGGAGTTTCATTGCACTGGCTCTTCTACAAGGAGAGAAAAAAAAATCCACAACAAAACCCATTGCTTCCATGTTAGTGAAACAGAGAGTATCTATGTCTACAGCACATCTGCTTTCCAGAAATCATACCAATAGCAAAAACTGAAAGAAGAACATTCTGAAATATCCCTTTTACTCCTGGAACAGCTTTGAGGAGTAGGTCTGGCATCTAAAACCAAATTATTTGCTGTAGCCAATGGGAATGGAATAGTGACGGGGTTCTAGTGGCATTGAAGCAGAAGAAAGTGGAGGATCAGCTTAATGATATGGATGTGATGAAAAAAAAGGCATCCTTAATTTAAGGTTTCTATGTTCATATGACTGGTCTTGTATGTGGAAAAATGTTAAAGTTAGTGGAGGCTACTCCAAGAGGCAGCCTTTAAATGAAAAAATAGGTTTAATGAGGACAGAAGATAAAGTCTATGGCAATAGCTTTTTTTTTCTGAATGATTTTCTTTTTTCTAATCCCAAAAGGTAAGTCTTATGAAATAGGTTTGTCTTGCGAACATCCAGATATTGTGAAGGTTGAAAGGTTTAAAAGATTAACCACTGTCACTATTTCTTCTATCACATGCTGCTTTTATGCAAGACTCAATACCAGGTCTCCAGAACCTGGTATATATTAGATTCGGACATTTCTGTGAGTGACCTCTTCCATCAAATCTGAGGTGTTACTTCTTCTCTCCTTTTGAACAAACCTTGCTGTACCTTGCTAAACAGAATTAGTACCTCCTTCCTCTGCCATAAGGAAGATGGGGTGCTGTGGCAGTTGCTATGCTAGGAACAACAGGATTCTGACTTCAAGAACAGAGAGAAGCTGGTGCAAATATTTTGATAAGAAAGAAAAGTCAAGTCAGAGAAACAGAGATAATGTAGTAGGAGAGTACTATGCACATAGCAGGTAGCATGTACTCCTGTCTTCACAACAAGACCTACCTGAAGGTAATACAAAAGCACTTGCTATTGGTTCTATTTGACTCACTGGGAAATCAGGCATGAGAAAGAAATAAGCTGCAAAGTAGAAAGGCCAGATGCTAGATTTTCTTACTTTTGAGGAGTATACTCAATGTGAACACTGCTGCTGTTGATAAAAGACATTGTACAATGCAGTACCATTATTTGCACTACTGTTTTTCACTGCACAGTTTTGCTTTTCAATGTCATTTCTAGAGTCATAACTTCTCAAATTCACTACACAATTCAGCCGAGGATAGACAAATAGTAACATGCTTCCCAAGACAAACTTTTCCTGCGCTTTTGAAAAATTATTTCCATGAAATTTTTTCAGCAGCATCAAACAGTTAAGAGGTAAACTGGCTAGGGAATCTGGACATCAGGACTGCATGTCATTTGCAATGGTTCTAGCCTCCTCCTACAGAGTTTCAGTCTTATTATGGATTGAACAGCGCAAGAAAAAGGAAAACTGATGTATTTTTCTAGCTCTCTGGATTAATTAGTAGAAATACCAGTGGTGGTACCACTGGCTGAAAACGTGAAGAGAGTATTTTGATTGTCTCTATTAAAATGAGGATTGGGTTTTATAGACTTGTGAGACAAAGAAAGTGAGTGAATCAGTGAATGAACACAACTATAAGGTGCTATGAAGTTTTTATTTCTGTGTGTTTTGAATGACTGCATTATTCATAACTGATTGAGCCATGAGTGAATGACTCAGCTCAACTCAGTAAAAAAGCCTCATGCTTACTTGGTATCATCAGAGTTTTTTTATTTTTGCCACTATACTTCATTAATTCACGTATTTATCAATTTTTCTCTTACTTTTATCTCTTCTAGATTCAGGCAGCTATTGTGGAAACACTGTCACTAGTCAGGACAGGGTTTAGTTATGTGACCACATGTTGACATGCCCAAAATGTGCACAGAAGGCTTTTGAAAAATGTATAAGGATTGCTTAATTCATAGTGCGATGCTGTGTCACTGACAGATGCAGATATGAATGCAGAATGAAATAGCCAGGCTCCATACCAAAGTAGTGCTATAGAAATAAGCAGGCCTACTTGATAACTGAGCTTTTAGTTATTACATATGGCTCAAAAAATATTTGTTCACCTATTCAAAACCAGTTTCAGTTGATTAGCATGAAAAACAGTTTCAAGTGTGGTAGGGTAAGCTATGTTATTTTTAGGCTGCGGGGTGAGAAGATGCAATGTACAACTAAGGACAGCTTTTTAGGGAATATGAGGATAGACTGAATCTTGAAGCTGTAACACAGGGAATGAAAGGACATAACTCTAAGGTAACCAGGATCATGCGAGAGTTTCTCCACATTAATGAGATGAAAAGGTTTAGTTGAAACTTCTTTCTGGGAACGTAAATGTCCAAGTCTTGAAATGTGGTCTAATGTGTCAGTGTGGTGAAGTCCTAGGAAGCAAAACTGGAGGCTGGGAAAGAAATATTAATGCCAGCAAACTGGAAAGAAACTGCAGTTTGCAGGGAAACTGATTTAAGTTGACCCTGAACTGTGTTGTTGCTTTGAATGGGTGTGAAACCTCCCAGAATATATTTGAATCTGTGAGTGTTCCCTGGAAAGCCTCGGAAGGATAAACTGCAAAGGAGGGGGAGCCTCACGTTGCTGCGAAGTGATTCTCCTGTATATGACATCATCTTCTTGACACTACCTCATTGTAGCAATGGACAATGACTGAATTGAAAGCTTATGGGTCAGAATCAATGGGCAATACAACAAGAGTAATGCTTTGGTGGATGTCTGTTATAAATAGCCTGATCAGAAGAATGAGTAAAGAAGACCTTCTTCAGGCAGATGGAAGAGCTTCAGCATCAGCACACTACCTGCTGGAAGGACAACAGAGCAGGACACAAGAAATCCAGGAGTTTTCTGGAGTGATCACATCTTCCTATAACAGATATTGGATGAACTAAAGGGAGAAGTTGTTTTACTGGACCTTGTATTTACAAATAAGGAAGGATGGGTTGGAGATGTGAAAGTCAAGTATAGTTTTGGCTACAGTGACCATGGGATGGTGGAGTTCAGGATCCTGAGAGGAGGAAGCAAGACAAAAAGCAGAATCACGACCTTGAACTTCAGGAGAGCAGACTGTGGCCTGTTCAGCAACTTGCTTGAAAGAATCCCACAATACACAGCCCTGGAGAGAAAAGAGGTCCAGGAGAGCCAATTGATTTTCAAAGATAACCTCCTCTGAGCTCAAAAGTAGTGCATCCTGATGATCAGCAAATGAAACAAAGGTGTCAGGAGGCATATGTTGCTAAGCAAGGAGCTCTTGACTAAACTGAAACATAGAAGGGAAATGTACGAGGGGTGAGAGAAAGGTTAGGTCTCCTGAGAGGAATATAGAGATACTATCTGAATGTGTGCAATGGCATAAGGAAAACCAAGGCCTATTTGGAGTTGAACCTGCTAAGGTACATGAATGGCAACAAAAAGAGTGTCTAAAGGGAGACTGGCTGCAAGAGAAAAAGTAGACCCACTGCTGAATGGTCTGAGGGATCTAGTGATAAAAGACACAGAAAAGGATGAAATACTCAAGCTTTGTTCTCTGTGGTTTTGTCTGAAAGTAATTGTCTTCAGAAATTCCAGGCCTCTGAGACCAATGCCAGGTTATGGAGCACAGAAATCTTATCCTTGACAGGTGAGGATTGGGTAGGGAATATTTAAACAAAGTGGACAAATAAACAAGTAAATCCCTGGGACATCATGGCATACACCCACAAATGATGAGGGAGCTGTCTAATGTCATTGTGAAGCCACTCTTGATTAGCTGTTTTGAAAGATCATGACCATTTGAAGAAGATCCTGAGGACTGGAAGAAAGAAATTGTCACTTTTATCATCAAGACAGACAATGAAGAGGAGCTGGAGCACTGCAAGGTGGACCACCTCATCTCAGTCCCTGGGAACGTGATGGAGCAAACAATCCTAGAAATCATTTCCAAATTCATGAAGGACAAAACAGTGACTGGGAGTAGTCAGCATGGATCTATATGGAGAAATCATGCCTGACCGTCCTAATAGCCTTCTATGAAGAGACTGGCTTGGTAGATATGGAGAGAGCAGTAGATGCTATTTACTTTAGTAAGGCCTAGTGGAAGCACATCAATAGGAATCATCACAAAATTCAACAAAGGGAAATGCCACATCCTGTTCGTGGGAGGAATAACATCATGCACCAACCAACCAACCAACCAGCTGGAAAGCAGCTTTGTGAAAAAGGACCTGGAGTCCTGGTAGGCAGTGAGTTGAACACGAGTCTGAAGTGTACCCTTGCTGCAAAGAAGGCCAACAGCCTCTAGAAAAGCATTGCCAGCAAATCAAGAGAGTGATCCTTCCTTTCTGATCAGCATTAGTGAGATACATCTCAAATGCTGTGTTCGGTTCTGGGGTTCCCTGGTGCAAGAGAGAGAGGGCCATGTTTGAGAGAGTGCAACAAAGGGTCACAGAAATTATTAAAGGGATGATACATCCGATGTGTGAGAAGAGACTGAGAGACTGGTGACTGTTTATTGGGGGCTTGAGGGGATTTTATCAACATGTATAAATAGTTGATGGTAGGAGGTGGAGCCAGATGTTTCTTAGTAGTGCCCAGTGGCAGCTCAAGAGTTTATGGGCACAAACGGAAATACAGTAAATTCCATTTAAACATAAGAAAAAAAATTTTTTTTCCAGTGTGGATGTGATCAAATACTGGAAAAGGTTGCTCAGAGATGTTGTGGAGGCTCCATGTGTAGAGATACTCAAAACCTGGCCATATGGGGCCCCAGGCAGGCAGTCTCCTTTGAGCAATAGGTCTAGACCAAGTGATTGCCAGAGGTCTCTTCCAACCTCATCTGTTCTGTGCTCTGTGATACATTATCTGGGTTTTTTCCTCATGACTGAGTAAAAATAGCTTAAGAACTGTGATTGTGGCTGGCTCTTACTATTGGGATGTGCGGTACATCTTCTTAAAATAAGTTATGCTAGGACAAAAATCAGGAATTGTGGTGAAAGGTTGGAGAGGAGTAGTAGAGTCATTTCCAGTGCTATATATAATTTGAGGTTGGGTAGTGGACTTCACTCTCTAATGTGGTATCTTTCACTAGTATCAAATTCTTAGAGATACGGAAAAAAATGTAAAAAAATAATAGCCTGAATTGACTCAGTGTTGATAGACCTGTGTTAAAGTTGATATTGTTAATTCAATAGAGAAGGGGGTTAATGAAGGGAAAACAAGGACCTGTATGTATCTTATCCCCAAAAGACTACAGTTTCTATGAATAATCTTAAGGCATCTATGGAGGAATTGACAACTTTAATGATATTTATCTTGAAACAGCTTAGTTAAATGCCATGGGAAGTAAACAATGAAAAGGTTACTTTAATGATATTTCCTAAAATGACAGTACAGCAGCATTTGTGGAATGTCCTGGAGCACAATCATTTGGCTTTAATTAAAAAAAAAAGAAAAAATTGAGAAACAAGAAAATTAGGTGAATGATAAAAGTAATTAATTCATAACAGATTTCCTCCTTAATCCTGGAAGTCATCTGTCTAAAGCAGCTGATACAAATAATCTAATAGTTTTGTATCAGCTGAAAAATGACTTTGTATATGTTAATCACACTCTGCAAATAAATTTGTTTGTTTATCAGTAATCGCATATGATCCCTATACTCAAAGTTAATGTGTAGAGTGACCAATCAAAAATTTGTCTACAATACAGACGCACTCACTGTTGAAGATATAATGGTATATGAGAGACTCATGTTGGGTTTGATTCTAGAGTGTATTAAGAACACTGTTGAGTGCTTCAGCAAAGAAGCTTTTGAGTGTTTTCTTGCCTTTATACGTGCAAATAGTACCTACTCTCTGCATCTCCTACCACTTAGTGTTGAGCTTCAAATAATTCTGGTTTAAGACAAATTTAATCAGAACACAGGAAGACCCGCCCTGTACTGAAGTTAACAGAGACAGCACAGGAACCTCTGTATATATTTTTTCTGCAATTTCTTTTAAAAGTGTCAAAACTTGGAGATACCTTTTATATTGATTATAAGGTAAAAGGAACTATTTTTTTTGCAATTGTTTCTCCAGAGGACCATCTCTACACTCAAAACAGCTATACTAACTCATCTGAAGGTGGGATTTTCCTACACAGTGAGGGCCCGAACTGAGCAGAGACCTACAGAGAGAAAGAAGAACAAATCAGAAGCTACGTGCATCATCCAGGTTAGTTCTGATTTGCTTGTGGGCAATACGAGTAAAAAAGAATACCAGGGAACAAAGTTTTAGGTGTCTTCATTGTTCTCTTAAACTTGTGTAACGTTACTTATATTCACCAGGAAGATGAATCTTCCACGTATTGCAAAGTAGGTGGCTTTCAACTTTAGAGTCAGGTTACAGCACACAGGGTGTCATTGTCCCCAATTACAGACCAACCAGGTGTGTTTTGAAGCAACATATATCCTAATGGCATAAAAACTGTAACCTCCTGTGTCATCTGTTCTCTTTACCCCATAGCTATTTCAACAGAACAGAACTCGTAACCAAGCTGTGCTACTAGTGTTAGTCACAAAGTTACTCAGTCTGAGGGCTAGCATATTAACTTAGTTTTGATTATAATTATAGTCTACATTAGAAGCATTGCTTGTAAGTTAGGAAATGTGGTCACTGGAAATACTTTAATAATGTTCTTCATTTCGTGCTGGTTTTTCTCTTCCTTTCTTTATTCTGTCCTCCATTCTTCCGAAGTAGCCACCAATTAGAAAATTTAACATCAGTATCTTCCTCCTTAGTGCAATTTAGAAACCTTCAGGGCTTTAGTCTATTATGAAGAGCTCATGCATTCAATTTCTGCATGAAGCTTAATTACACCTACTGTCTCATTTCAACATCCTTTCTATTTCTCTTGCAGCGTTTACTACAATCACTCACAGAGAAAAAATACTGTGGAATCTTTTCTTCCCATGATATTCTCACTTTATGGGATCTGAAATGCTGTGAAGTCATGTGAACAGCCACACTGCAGTAGTACTTACATGAGTGCAACATGAGCATAAAGTGCAGCTGAATTAAGATGCCTATTGCTTTATACTGTTGTAAATGAGTACACCAAGCAGCAGGGCAGTGGTGAATGAGTTGTAAGGGCTCAGGCTCAGTCATAGTTCTGCTGAATTGAGCATTAAGTTTCTCATAGTTGTCCCCATAGGCATGACCCTGCCCCTCTGTGAGTATCCTAAATAATTCCCACAGCTGTTAGAACCTCATAGACAGCCAGAACAAAAAATACAAATTCTAAACTTTGGATTCCATTACAAGAAACAAACTATAATGCTTTGCTCACAGCTGAAGTTATCTAGCTGTGTATGAATATGTATTCAAGAGAAACACATTTACTCCCTATAATTTTAAAATGTTACCATTTTACATCTTCGAAGTCTTCTGGAAAGCTGACTGATTCATTCTTGATTAGCTAAATCCCTCAAGGTGATCAGTTTCTTCTCTGGCACATGCAGCAGTTCAGGAGTAAACAATAACTTTAGGAGCCCAGTCTCTATGCATGAAAATCTTGCATAGCATCAGGGCCATTACCTAGTTAAGTATGTGCTACTCTCTTGGCACATGCCAAGTCTCCTTCTGGCTCAGACTACCATGATGGAATTAAACCTCACAGAATCTGGGTGTGCCCTTCTTCATATCCCAGTCAAGGACTTCACAGAGAGCACAGTGTATTTATTTTATCTCCAGAGCAACACAGTCTTTCTGGTAATCACACATGTGCTACTTAGCACCCCACTGAAGCATAGGTACTGTGCATTCCCAGTGAACAGAACTGTCTTACCAAACACAACAAACATGACTCACACCTTTCTCTTCCCCTGTCCTTACCCTCACAGTCAAGTAGATTTCCGAGAGAGCAATTCAGCATCCTTTGACTAGGAATTAGGAGAAACCTTTCCAAAGGAACTTTGTCCCATTTCCAGGATTTTAAGCATACAGGAATTCCTGTAAAGAAAGACAAATATTCTGCAGGAAATTGCGTGTCACAAAATAGGACAGATTCTGTGTGATGGCAGTTAAGTCCAGGAAAAATCAGGGTGGGTTAACAGTGGTGTAATGGAAGAAGAAAAGGCCTAACAACAAAACATCAAAGCCCCAAAACCCAGCTTGGCCATCAAATACCGAAACTGAATGTCATTTGTAATTAATTGCTATAATAAGGACAGCTGCCTTACTAATTGATTTCAGCTTCTTAGTAAGGGATCAGTGCTGCTAATTAGTTTGCATGTAAACTTCAGAAGACGCGAATAATCAGAGTTTAGCAAGCCACACCAACCATAACTAATCCTCCTAGCTCTCTGCAAAGAATACACAGTAAACAAACGTTGTCCCCTGCCCAGCACCATAGATGGAGCCAGAATTTATTGCTTCAGCTACTTTTTTTCCACTGAGATGCTACAAAGCACGCAAGCATGTAGAACTGGCAACCTTAAAGTCACTTTTGAAGAAAGTGAGTTTCCTAGGTAGAACAGGAGCAGTGTCATAGCTCTGTCACCAGTATTGCAAAGTAAAGAGGATATTTAACTGCATCTCTTTCTTTGCTAAGCAGCTGTTTCAGGATTCAAGAGTAACCAGCTAAAATATACAAACGCCCAGGCTGTTATAAGTTGGCATCAGTCTTAACATACCTTCATCAATTTATAGACCACAGAGTCACAAAGGTAGTTTAAAGACTGCCATTACTTAAGTCTGGTTTTGTGCTAACCAGAAGTCAACCAGAGTACAGATCTACCTAGACCCTGTATCAGAATAAGAAGTGGAAGTAGCCTTTCCCTTTCTGCATGCCTGCACATTCGTAAATCCATTCACACATGCACACATTGATATGTACATGCATTATGATTCATGAAGTGGAATAAGATCTCGTGGCATTAATATTTTTATTTTTTAATTAATAATGAACATTATTTCTGAAAGGAGTAATCCACAACCCTACTTCTTTAAAGTTGAACGCACATTCTTAAACTGCTGTATAACACATTGAAGATGTATGTTAGGATTGAAATCTTTAATCTGAAATTTACAAATCCCTGAGTTGGAACATAGTTCCATCCTTATTCATCAGAAAGTCAGTGGGGATGGACTCCTGCACTTAGATTTCATGGTGTGGTTTGAGCCCAAAGACAAAAATAGTTTTAGAAGAATTTTAGGAGAGTTATGTTAACTAAAAGAACATAGATGTATGGCTGTATTGTATTGACTATATATGCCTCATTTCAGCCCCTTAGCAATAGGGGACAGAATTTCCTGTGGCTCTTTAATAAGTAAGGATCATGATGGTCCCATCGCCACATTACAACCAATGTCAGTGTAGAGTAGTAATACTGCTCTGCATGCCATACTCAAGATATGCTCAAAACATTGCATGGTATTTTTGAGACTGGGAGTCATGCATAAACAATCTCTATAGGGAGGGTATGAAAGTCTTGCTAGTTGTGAGTGAGCAGAAGCCTTTGACCCTATAGTTGTACTGGGTGGTGGTGTCAGGCAAGGCATGCAGCCAACCTCACAGAGCCATGGTGTTTAATCTCATTGTCAGATGGAGCAGGCAGCCTGGCACTGGGTCTCCTCTCACAATGGGCACTTTTGTTGTTAGATTAATAAACCCATGTCCTTTTGTTTTGACAAGGGATCTAACAAACAGTTTATATCTCCAGAGGTGGAGCAACATCTCACAGAAGCTTTTGCTTCTGCGTTCTATAAGGAATCTGTTTTTGAGCAGCAAATAATCTATTTGTTTTTTGTGTGTCCCTTTCCCATTGTCTTTTCACTCATTACCGTTAAGGGCCCTTGTACACAGATAATACTACAGGTTTTTCGGTTTTGACCTTGGTCATCAGAGGCTAAAAATGCTTAATAGAAATAGGCAGGTGATTTCTTTCATGGTCTCATTCTTAAATTCAGAAAGGCCCACCTTTGTAACAATGTTTATGCTGTCTTGAGATACAGGCTTGTACATACTGTTCAGGAAGAGAAATATACCTTTTTTCTTTCTTGTAAACTCTGGGATGACCTCTGCTTTTGCTGTCCCTAATAAGATAAGGCACCAAAACAGCTCCTATTAACTGTCACCCCTGTGCAAGGGGATTGCTCTGCAGTGTCAAGTAGTTTTTTTCAAACTGCAACATTTTTCAGTTTTGACTGAGGTATCTGCAGTTCAATATTTAATAATAAAAAGCTGGCTTCTCTGTCGTCTTTCATTCTAGACTGTTATTAATACAAGTACTGATTTATGTAATGCCAAAGTTTAATGTACTTTTTTGTTATTTGGGAAACAGTCACAGAAAAAATCAGTGATTTATCTAGTTTCATTTACTGCTCACTAAATATTGAGGCATACAGCAGAATTTGAATTCTATGTCCTCTATTTTATTTAATATATCACACATTTCTTCTACAGTCAGTAACAGAAACCAGGAGTTCTGCTGTAACCATTAGACAATGCGCTGTCAATGGAACATCCACATGCTGCGGTGAGGGGGGAGGAGCTTTCATATGGGATTATGAGGAGTGTAAGGAACAACATATGTAAGGAACAGCAGATATTCTTTTTTTTTTTTTTATCTTAACATTTACGGTGGTTAGATTGTTCTGGTCCAGCAGCCGAAGGCTTTCTCCTGCTTGGATATTTCTGGTGTTTTGCATGTTCTTGTTTCATGTGTGCAGAGGAATAGAGCATCACTTTAACTCTCCTCAAGACCTGCTTTCTCTCCTTCATCAGTGTCTTTGCCATTCAAATCACCAAATCACTAAATGAAGAGGATGGGGTGGCAGGTGGTGGTGGGGGGGTGGACACAGCAAGACAGGTATGTGATGCTTGCAAGGTGGAGATCATCTGCAAAAGTACTTGCCATGTCAAAGGAGGAAACAGGGTGTAAAGGGTCAGGGACTTGGAGGATGAGATGAAAAAAGTAGTAGGCAGAGATGTGAGAGAAAGTGAGGATTAACAGGTAAATGGAAGGAAGAATGGGCGGAAATATAAGATCCCTTCTACTGTGCATCACATATAGTTTGCATGTGTAAATCATATAAAGGTTTCCTAGCCTTTATGCTGAGAAAGGCAGGAGTTAGTACAGCTCATGCTAGAGGAATACTGGTGGTTCTCTGTGTTGTAATGCACTGCTAATAATGTTGAAGATTATAATTTAGTAATGTGGCTAAATTGCTATTTTGCTTACAGGGTAAAAGCCATGCATACCAGTAGTTAGTGGATACTGATGTTGTTTGTGAAGGGCCATTACCATTAAAAGGGCAGGAGTAAACTTTTAATTTGTACAGAATGAAACAGAGACATCAAATTGGCTTACTGGCTGTTTGTGGCTATTCTGTACTTACTGTGTATTCGAAGGCAGAGAGGACAGAACAGCGGTGATATCGCATCATTTTGTTTGGTTTGGCCTGCCAGTTTCAAAGTGATATTTTTCCATTGTAACTTGCTTTCTCTGTGTCGTGCTACTAAATACATACTCATTTGTGTATATGTGTTGATTGGTGTTGTCATCATGTGAGTTCAGTTATTCTAATGAAAACAAATGACTTACATGTATAGAGAGCAAACCATATATTTCCTTGAGTTAAAAAAAGAAAAAAGCAAACAACGGAGAGGGAGATATTTTGCAGATGGTGTTACGATCTATGAATTTCAGCGTTAAATGGGGAATGCAGTTTCTTCCACTGCAGATAGCAACACACAGGAGGCAGACAGCTCCCGCATGTTAATCTAGTGATTGATGTCACATAAAGAATCATAGAATCGCCAGGTTGGAAGAGACCCACTGAATCGTTGAGGCCAACCATTCCTACCAAACATAAACCATGCCCCTCAGTGCCTCGTACACCTGTGCCTTAAACACCTCCAGGGAAGGTGACTCAACCCCCTCCCTGGGTAGCCTGTTCCAATGCCCAATGACCCTTTCTGTGAAATATTTTTCCCTAATGTCCAGCCTGAATGTCCCCTGGCAGAGCTTGAGGCCATTCCCTCTTGTCCTGTCCCCTGTCACTTGGGAAAGATGAATGTGAAGTCACAGAATGTGCTAGAAACAGTGGTTTCCATGAGATTAAAGGTATCTAGAGAACGATTGAAGAGGTAAAAAAGGGCTTTCTGTTTGGTTAAGTCATAGCTTCCCCATTACAGCGAACGAAATCTCTTCAGGTGGAAGTGATGTCGAGCTAACGGGGAATGCCCCTAACCCCAGCGCCGCTGTAGGGTGGGGAGCGAGGGGCTGGAGCGGAGGCTTCGCACTCACCGGGTGCCGCCCCCTCGGTCTCAGCCGCCTACCTGGCGGCGGGCACGAAGGGCGCAGCGATGAAAAACCGCCACACCCGAAAGCTTCGAGCGAGGAGCGTCGTTCCCGTTCCCGAAGCAGGCAGGGAAGCCGCCCGGTGTCGCGATGGTTATCTCCCGGGGTGGAGGCGGCCAGACCAGCCCTCCCGCCGCTCCGGCTCCAGACGCCACCCGGGGCGCTCCCGGTAGCTCCCGGTTCTCTCCCCGTCGCGGAGCTTGTCCCTTTAAGAACGCGCAGCAACAGTAGCGGGGGGGCCGGCCCTGCCTCCAGAAGCCTGCAGCGCTGGAGCAGGGGCTGGGGAATGGGAAGCAGTTCCTGCTCCGGGGCTGAGCGAGCGCACACGGCAGCCCGAGCAGCGACAGCGGCAGCCGCTCCAGCTCCGCTCGCTCGGCAGCACCCGGGGCTCCCTGTCACGGGCCGGACCCTCCCGAGCACCGAGCTCAGCTGCTGGGAAAAGCAAATAGGAAAGTACACAGCTGGATAAAATCGGTAAGTCAAACCAAAGTCGCATCCTTCTCCTCGAGCTGCAGTTTTCCAGTCTCTTAAATTGCAACGCTTTTCGCAGGCCGTTTTTTTAAAAATACATAATTGTCTTCTAAGCAGAGCAGGTGGGAAAACATGGAGGCAAAAGTGTAAAAAACCCCTCAAAACAAACCTTTGAGGGTTTGAGGGTTTGTCAGTGTGTGCGCTGCTGTTTTGAAATCCTCCTTGCACGTTGATGCTTTGCTGCAGGAACGGGGAAAGGGAAACCAGCAAGTGCTTTTGTATGTTGGGGGGAAAGCTTGGAAGAGTCGTAATTGGCATTTCTCACGGAGATGGTTAAAGAGGGAGATTTATAAAAAAAAAAAGAAAGAAAGAAAGAAAAAAACCACTTTCCAGAAGCTTGAAGTGACTTTTCATTAACTTTTCCAGAGTAAAAACAAATCTCGTGTTTAATAGTCATAAAACGTAATGGGATGTGTGTGCAGGAGGGTAACAATATTTTAACAACCATGTTATCGGTGGAAATCTGGATGCGAAAGTATTGCCGAGCTGCTGTTGTATATGTTTAGTAAAATTTAAACAAATATTTGGGCAGCTCTGGAAGAGCAGAAGCATGAGGTGCTATTCTCTCTGTGTTTGATAGAGGGCGCTGCTGCTGCTGGCATCTGGCAACCCCCTGCCTGAAACAGGGAGCTGGTACAAACTTGAGTAAAAAAAAAAACGAGTGGAGAAAAGATGCTGTAAGCGATTAAAAGGTAAATTGTTCTCCCACAATGGTGTGGGAGATGAGGAACTCTCATTCAGTGTTGATATAGTTACAGACTGGAGTTAGACATCTGATGTGGGAGTGTATCCTTTGTATCCGGTATGGATGGGTAGCAAAGGTCAGAGATCTTTGCGTTGTATAATGAGATCTGTAAAGCCTAATGACTGAAATGCATGTTGTCAAGTAGTTTGGGGAAAGTGGAAAGGGATGTGCAGGCAGGCATGCAGATTTCTTCATAAGGAATCCTAATACTGCCTCTGGTACAAGAGGCTGATAATTGTCCCATAAAATGAAGAGTGAGAGAGTACAGTAACAGACTGTTGTTACCTCAATATATGTATATTTGCTTATGCATACCCTGGTGTGTATAATAATATTTTGCTGCTTTGTGGAGCAGGAGTTTGGGTTTCCTTGAATCATAGAATAACCAGGTTGGAAGAGACCCACCGGATCATCAAGTCCAACTGTTCCTATCAAACACTAAACCATGCCCCTCAGCACCTCGTACACCTGTGCCTTAAACACCTCCAGGGAAGGTGAATCAACCACCTCTGTGGGTAGCCTGTTCCGGTGCCCAATGGCCCTTTCTGTGAAAAATTTTTTCCTAATGTCCAGCCTGAACCTCCCCTGGTGGAACTTGAGGCCATTCTCTCTTGTCCTGTCCCCTGTCACTTGGGAGAAGAGGCCATCACCCTCCTCTCTACAACCTCCTTTCAGGTAGTTAGAGGGCAACAAGGTCTCCTTTCAGCCTCCTCTTCATATCAAAGGCTTTAAAAGGAACAAAGGTATTATTTTAACTAGTGTGGTTTTATTGTAAGTAGAGAAGTACAGAACTGTCAAGTTCCTGTCCAGTACAACTTCTATTAGAACTTGAGATTTCTGTTGTGACCTGGGGCTTTGGCTGTGCCTTGAACAAGAAGTTGTTTCTGTCTGGCTGTATTGCTGTTACTTACAAGTCACTTGGAGTGGAAAGATTTTTAGGTTTTGAGTCCTTAATGTGAGACTGCTGGACAAAGTAGATTAAAAGAATGGAATGATCGTATGGATGCAGTCACTCAGACTCCCAGTGATCACTGAAAAGTTTTGACCGCTACTACTTCTACGGTATCAGTGGAGTATGTAAGCAGAAATCAAACTTTCTTACCTGCAAGAGACAGTTAAACATTTGTTGTGAAGCAGTACATCATTGAGGTACTAGTATTTTTTTTTCAGGAAAAAAGAATGTCCACTTCTTTATAGTCCTTATAATTATTTAGATATTCATGTATGAATGGCTCTTTGCAGGTATTTACTGGATCAGAGGAAAGATTCCTTTCTTCAGTTCATCTGTGAACTAGCAGGCACTTGTCAGATATTGGACTGCTGCTTCAGTAACTTACTGAGGAATGTTTTTCACTTTCCTTTCAGCAGACTACTTGATGGGATTACTCAGCTGTTCCTGTGTGTTGTGCAGGACATACTGGATGCCTGGGTAGTGGAATAAGTTCATTGAGAATGATGGAGCTATCTGGCATCCTGAGACACATTTGACCCTAGCAGATGCTTGTCTTGGTAGGAGGATAATTTATTCACTGAAAGTGCCTCCTCCACCATCAAGGACCTTCAGCTAAGCTCTTATCAGTTACACCTCCCCATTTCATTTGTCTGCATCACAAGTTTAACCTGGTAGTTGGAGCGATTTCAGTTCCGTTCTCCTACTTGCTTGTACTTTTGCTTCACAAAAGCTAAGTTTGTTGTGCCTGATCGTATTTTTAATGTATTGTTTGGAAATTCACTTTAATGTCTTGTATTTTGGTCCTGAGTATTTGTCTTTGAGTGACTTTGTACCTAGGAGTCCACATTGTAAGTCTGTCTGTGGCTGATGCTGAGGTTGTACAGTTAACTCCTATGTTTTCCAAAATATTAGCTTAATATGACGTGTGCGTGATACTGGAAATGTGAAGAAATCCTCCACCAATATTTATGCCAAATTAAAGAACAGAGCTTCTTTGAATAACTCATTTTCATTAGAGACTGCTCTTTTTACCTGCCAGTAGATACTTAAGATGGTAGTGGTGCTGTAAATTTTGTGCCAGCCACTGGACCACTTGCTTACAATGACAGTTACTCCTAGTGAGTGTAGCCAGAGCAAGACTCAAGATTACTGAACAAATTACTGATGCTTTGGTTTCAGATATTATGAGTTTGGGTCAGTTTTACAAAGCTTCAGGTTCTTCTTGTTAATTCATCTTTAAGCATCTTATCATAGTCTACTTTATGATGCCTACTGCAAAATCCTTTCTCTGGGAGCATTTCTGGCTTCATGTAGTGCAGGATGTTACCACAGATTATGAAGTCTTGTGATGCTCATGTAGTTGAGATGAATGTGGCTTTTTTCTCTGTTGTAAGTAAAGTCTCTTTTTGCTTTATATAACAGAAGCAGGATCCCAACTTAAAACCTGTTTCATATCAAAGATTTAATGTACTGATAGTGTAGGAACCTACCTTGTTCTTTAATAATGGATTTCATAGACTCTTTTTTTTAATGCTTAAGTGATAGGTGTGGTTTACTGTCTGATTTATTTGTTTGTCTCTACCTTGGCAATCATTTTGAATGCCACATTTTCCATTACACAAAGGATATGTTTATCAGTACAAGTGGAGACCTCTCAAGTCGCTGTCCTGCGCAACATCAAAAAATCTTGACTTGCAGAGAAGGTGAAGGGAAGTAAATAAGATTTAATAGCTCTGAAGATAGAGATGGAAAGGAATTATTGCAGGAATGTGTTGACTGAAGGATAATTTCAGTGGAGTAGATACCCACATACAGCTAGTCCTGGATCTTCCTGATAGGCTTCATCAGATCTGCCAATGCTACTGTGCAGTATCCTCCAAGGAATTAATTTACTTCTATCTTCACAATTACACAACTGTCATCTTGTGACTGAGACAGCTGATAACTGACCCGTTCCTTTTTCTTATCTGTAATTCCAAAGTTCTTTTCTTAATCATATTTATCAGAATCATTGGAAACCTTCAATCTTGCGTTGATCTCATTTCATCATTGAGAATTTATTTCTTAAATGTAAAAAAAATGAACAAGAAGTCTTTAAAAAACTCTTAAGAACTCTACCAGTTTAATTATACTTACAAAAACACAGCAGTGACCTAATATATCATTAAATAATCACGTTTAAATACTGCAATGACCTTGTTAGCCAGTGAATCAAAGCAATGGTGAAATCCCTTTTGTTCTGTTTGCTACACCCTGAAACCTTCTGAGCACTTAGCAGAGGTATGCATCAAGTTGATGTGTTTTGGAGCATGAAATGGGCAAAAGAGGTAGGAATTTCTATATTCTTAGGGACCAAAAAAGGCCCTGCTGAGATCCCCCTTTTCTTCTTTGTAATTAGACAAGTTCAAGAGACCATGGATTGTAAAGATTACATATGAAAAGATAAAGCAGCAGCTGGCAGTGCTGTTATTGAGTATGGGCTGCACTAATCAATGCCTTCTTTGGAAAGGATGTTTTATACTTGGGGCTGTTGCTTACCACCTTGACAAATTGTCCTTTTGGAGTGAGGCGAGAAATAATGGATTCACAGTGCAACTGCTGACTTCTGAAGTGGAGCACAGAGCAAAAAATGGTTCTGAAGTTTTTAGCTGCATCAGTCTTATTTTCCTGCTCTCATGCATTGTTCTATTTGAGAAACATGAGATGGTGAGAAACATGGAAGAGAAGGAGTGTTAAACACCGAACTTGTTCTAAGACATGTGTTCTATAATGCAATATCCATGTGCAGCAGGAAGACTAAGGGCACCCTTTGCAACTGCCCTTCCCATTTTTTTTTTTAAACTTGTGCTTCACACTTTTTTTTTTTTAACTGAGCATTCTGTCTTTTCGTCAATATGATGTGTTAGCCAGTTTGTGTGTCTAGCTCTACAGCCTCTTTCTAGATGTATCAAGACCTATGACTTTACCTTCATCTGTCTTAACTGGCATGATCATGTAGTTGCATTTAGTTGAGGAGGATCAGGTTTGTGACCATCTGAGGAACCTGAACATTTATAAGTCTGTGGGACCTGATGAGATATATACTCTAGAGTCCTGAGGGAATTCACAGATGTGGTTGCCAAGCCATTCTCAATGACATTTGAAAAGTCATGGTAATCCGGAGAAGTCCCTGGTGACTTGAAGGGTAACATTGTGCCCATTTTAAAAAAGGGCAGAAAAGATGACCCTGTAAACCACTGACCTGTCACCCTCACCTCTGTGCCTAAGAAGATCATGGAACAGATCTTCTGTTCCATGAAGCTATGCCAAAGCACATAGAGGACTTGGAGGTGATTAATGGCAGCCAGCATGGCTTCACCAAGGCAAATCCTCTGTGACCAACTTAGTGGCTGTTTCTGATGGGGTGACCACAGCAGTGGACATGGATAAACTGATGGATATGATCTATCTAGACTTCTGTAAAGCCTTTGAAACAGTCCCCCACAACATCTTTCTCTCTAAACAGAAGAGATATGGATTTGATGGGTGGATGGTATGGGGGATAAGAAACTGGTTGGAGGGTCATATTGAGAGGGTAGTGGTCAATGGCTCAAAGTCCAGATGGAGATCTGTGATTAATGGTGTCCCTCAGGAGTCTGTACTGAGACTGGTGCTGTTCAATGTCTTCATCAATGATATTGACAGCAAGATTGAGTGCACTCTCAGCAAGTTTGCAGATGGTACCAAGCTAAGTGATGTAGTTACCACATCGGAAGGTTGGGATGTCATCCAGAAGGACCTACAAAGGCTAGAGAAGTGGGCATGTGCAAATCTCATGAGGTTCAATAAGGCCAAGTGCAAGATCCTACACCTGGGTCAAGGCAATCCCAATTTTCAGCACATGATGGGGGATGATGTGATTGAAAGCAGCCCTGTGGAAAAGGACTTTGGGGTGCTGGTGGATGAGAAGTTCAACGTGAACCAGCAGCGTGCACTCGCAGCCCAGAAGGCCAACTGTATCCTGGGCTGCATCAAAAGTAGCATGGTCAGCAGGTCGAGAGGTGATTCTGCCCCTCTATTCCTCTCTTGTGAGACCTCATCTGGAGTACTGTGTTGAGTTCTGAAATTCTCAACACAAGAAGGATGTGGAACTGTTGAAACGGGTCCCGAGGAGGGCTGCAAAAATGATCAGAGGGCTGGAGCACTTTCCACATGAGGACAGGCTGAGAGAGCTGGGGTTGTTCAGCTTGGAGAAGAGAAAGCTCTGAGGAGATCTTCCAGTACCTGAAAGGACTGTACAAGGAAGCTAGAGAGGGACTGTTCAGAAAAACTTATAGTGATAGGATGAGGGAGAAGGACTATAAACTGGAGTGGAGTAGATTTAAGCTAGGCATAAGGAAAAATTTCTTCACCATGAGTGGTGAGGCACCTTCCTGGGAACAGGTTGCCAAGGGTAGTCATGGATGTCCCCTCCCTGGAGGTGTTCAAGGCCAGGTTGGATGGGGCCTTGGGCAACCTAATCACAGAGTCACTAGGTTGGAGAAGACCCCAAGGATCATTGAGTCCAGCCATTTCTATCAATCACTAAACTGTGCCCATCAACACCTCATCTACCTGTCTTTTAAACACAACTAGGGAAGGTGATTCAACCACCTCCCTGGTAGCCTGTTCCAGTGCCCAATGACCCTTTCTGTGAAAAATATTTTTTAGATGTCAAGCCTGAACCTCCCCTGGCAGAGCTTGAGGCCATTCCCTCTTGTCCTGTCACATGGGAGAAGAGGCCAGCTCCCTCCTCTCTACAACCTCCTTTCAGGTAGTTGTAGAGAGCAGTAAGGTTTCCCCTCAGCTTCCTCTTCTCCAGGCTAAACAACCCCAGCTCTCTCAGTCACTTCTCGTAAGACTTGTACTCCAGCCCCTTTACCAGCTTTGTCGCTCTTCTCTGGACTCGCTCCAGAGCCTCAACATCCTTCTTGTGGTGAGGGGCCCAGAACTGAACACAGTATTCGAGGTGCATTGGGACAGCTTCCTCCTGAGCTGCTATGATTTCCTTCTTGAGGAGCACTCAGTCCTTGTGGGCTCCCTTGCCTGTAAGTACTGTCTCCCAGGAAACTTAATCAACCAGTCTTCTGAACATTCCAAAGTCTGCCCTCTGGAAGTTTAATGTTACTGTTCTGCTAATCCTCCTCCTCACGTCACCTGGAACTGAAAAAAATCTATCATCTCATGATCACTTTCTGTCAGGCATCCTCTAGCTGTCACATCCCCCACGAGGCCTGCTCTGTTGAAAAACAGCAGGTCCAGGAGGGTGCATTCCCTTGTTGACCCAATCTAGTGGCATGTCCCTGCCCATGGCAGGGAGGTTGGAACTACATACTTTTTTAGGGTCCCTTCCAACCCTAACTGTTCTATGATTCTATGATTTTGAAATCCATGGGGAAACACTAGAACTGAATTTCTTCAAGAGACTTTTTTTTTCCAGCAGCTGATGTAACTCTTGCTTATGCCAGGTAAAAAGGTCTTGTGTTATCATTTTCAGTTGATTAAAAAAATAAACCAAGAGTCCCTTACAGGGACAGTTTTATAACTACTACATATGTGCATGCAGGTGTATGTGCATGCTGGCACTATTGCTTCACTCTCGTGTTGACAGCAGGTTGAACATTATACGCTTTCAGGTGCAGAATTTGATGATGCAGGGGATAGAGAATTTTGGGGTTTGTGAGGGGGTTGGTTTGTTTGTTCTTTCTTTTTTAATGCATTTTATTGTAGATGAAACAGACCTAAAATAAAGTAGAAGTTTCAGAGTTTGCATAAAAATGGCATTTTTTGGTGTTTTTTTGAGGAAAACATGCAAAAGATTGAATTTTATCTGTGGTAGGCAAGCAAAACATTTTTCTGGCAATTTGATGCTTTAGTAAAGTGAACAGTAACTTTATTAAATGTGCTGGATTTGTGTGTGCTAAAAGGCAGGAAGCTGTGTTTGCTTGAATAGAAAGGTAGACTGGTAGCTAGGGCTGAACTACCTCTTGGCAGCCACATCTATCAAGTGTAGATCCCAGTAAGCTGAAGGATTATTATCTTTCAAAATTTTGGACAGTTTGACCGGTGAGTTGGATTTCTTTTGTTTTCATTTTAAGAAGGCACAATTAATTTAATTTGGATGAAAGCTGTTAAACTGACAGCCCTGGAAGACCAAAATCCCTTTGTTCATCTGCAGAACAAGTGGTGCCTTGGAGTGTCACTGAGTCAGCTTCTCCAGTGCTGCTCTCTAGCTGCGCATTTTGGTCCAGTCAAGGGACCACAAACTAAGTTCAGCGTCTTTCTATTCAACTTCGTATTTTAGGCCAGCATTGTCGGATTGCCAACAAAGGGCTGACTACTTAGATTTGGAATGGCTTCTTCTGTAATCTGTTTAGGTTATACCCATGGAAGTCCTTATGACCATTTTGTTTCAAGTGACAAATAATTCTGTGGCTGAGTCGCTCACTTGTCAGGACAGCCTTGATTGATTCATTTCACACGAGCAATCTTCAAATGAAAATGATTTTTTGATCATTATTTGGAATGGATTCAGCCAAGTGACCTAGTGGAAGGGCATACTGTATTCCATTACCAACGCTCTGAATCATTCAATTGCCTGACACATTTCTTCAGTACTCCACTTGTGTTACACAAGCCCTGTGTTTTTTAGGGTCTGCATTCTGCCAGATTCAGAGGCCCTTTGGCAAGCTGCATGTGGGCTTTTGCCATAATCTCATCTAGACGTCAAAGACTGAAGTGCAGATGCTTCCTTTCAAACTGGAAGGTGGGACAGAGTCTATGTATGGCAGTGGCAGGGAGGTTGTTGTAGTACCTACCAGGATGTGTAGAAATTTTAGCACAGGTAAAGCTTTTTGGTAGGATTTGTATTTAAAAAAAGGTACTGGTTTTGAACATTATATAAGTTTTGTATTTTCATGTTTGTATGTATGTTTTCTTCCCTTTTTTTCCTGAGATTTGAACAATAACTTGTTCATCATACTCCCTAGGGAAAAATAAATAAATATTTGATTTCTGTCTATAGAACATTTGGCCATAAAAATATATATTTGTACTGGAAGCTGTTTTTCAATCTGTGATGGTTATTTAATTGCACATTACTCAGGTTATAGAGTGAAACTTGGCTGGGTAGTTCCAACTTCCTGTTTCTTGTTCACTTCGCTAACAGTTCTTTCATCATCTAATATTGTACACCATTTGGGTTGGAAGCCCTTCAGGGATTTTATATTGAACAATTTTTTTTTTTTTCACTTAAGAAAATTCCTGAAAACAAATAATGAGTTCTGGTGAGGCTAGGATTTAGTCCATACTGTTGTGCCAACCATGGAATGTCATGCTTAAGGTGGCTGACTTGCAGGTGAAGTTAAAATGGAAAAATGAAAATATACTCCAGCCAAGTTATTCTTCCCTGTTTCACTTATCTTTTCAAGACACCTTAGTTATTTGGAAAGATGGCAACTACTGCATAGCTTTGACTATGAGCACTATAGAGAGAGAAAAAGAAATTGTCACTGTCAGGGTTTGGAGAATTATGCTCAGGCTTTCTAGTGCAATTTCCTTCATGCCTCAGGACCCAGACAGTCACAATAGCTCAGTTACATTTTCAGTTTCTGACCCTGAGAACCAAGTGATATTAATAGTCAGGCATCTAGTATGCAGAATTATTTAGGAAAATATAGCATCTTGTACCTCAGCAATATTTGAACTCTCCTGAAATTAATCTCTTATCTTTACTCAGTGGTTAATAGGAGTCTTTCTGTATTTCAGAAAGATTTACTCATCTGCACAGGATTCTGCAAGATGCTTTATTAAGAGAAACTTTTTTAAAATGCCTTTTTATGTTTTAACATTATTGCTTTGGAAACTAGAGCATAGATCAATCTGCAGGACTGGAGTTCTAGTACAGGATACTTGCAGTATGGCTGTTTTTCCAATCCAACCTTTTAAGTTTTGGGCTGGTTTGTTCTTTGTGGGTTTTTTTTTTTCCCTCTTGTAAAAATTTACTTAATTTACAAACCACTGACTCTAGAAATGTTCTAGACCAACATGGGTTCACTGCGTCGTTCTCTGCTCTCAGAATTTCTACTGGGACAGTAGTCACAGGGAGCCAGTGAGTTATCAAACAGGTCTAGTGACTATTTGAGGACCACTTTGTGTGTTTCACAGCTGAAAAAAAGTTTAACAAACTGCAGCATCAATAGAACTTTCTGCATTAAAATCTTCTGTTCTCTCTCAAATGTGGGAGATCAGACCTGGTAAACAGTCTTGGTGTGTGCGTGGAGCGAGATAACTACTGCTATACGACAGTACTATTAAATGATGTGTATTTAAGAATACGTATTTGGATGAGTAAGGGTATATGGATATATGTAGGTATGAGAGTCATCATTGCTTTGTAGTTGTACAGTTTGAAGAGACTTAGATGGATCTGATTCTACACATGGCTACATGTGTGGAAGGGGTATACATGAAGTTATCATGCTACTTGGTTTATTGAGCCCCTTTATCCCAGTGTCTGAAACTGTGATTTGTTATGCTGTGATATGATCCAAAATAGAACCGCAACTCACTGTAGTGAGTTCTTTCAATCCCCTGGGAATGTTTGTGGGGCTTAAGTGCATGAAACTGAAATGTGTAATACAGTGTTGCAGCTTATAGATCAACAGTGACTCCGTTTGTGGGAATGACTGAATACCGCATGTTTGATGAGCTATAGGGGAGTTCACAGATGACTTCTTATGTTACAGTACTATATTTTTCATGCTTTTTCATCTTCATGAGTTTTTTTTCTTCTGTGTGTAGAACAGGGTGGCATTATCCTGAGTTTTTAAATACAGAAATAGAGAGTGAAAATTTTTCCCTTGCAACTCTCTTTTTTCATGGTTTCAGAGACTTCTTAGCAGTAAAATTTCAGTCAGGTCTAAAAAAAGACAAATAATTGTATCTATTCTGATACACAGATTTCACAGCTATAAAACTTATTTAAGTGATTATCATTCTGAGTGATTTGCTGTTTTGATTTTCTCACTTTTCTACCCATCTTTACAGTTCCTTTGACAGCTTTAACCCCTGGATGCAGGTCTGAGAAGGCAACTTTTCACAGTCTAATCTAGTGATTGTATGATAAGTGGGAGGGTTCACCTCCATGCTCTTCTTTACAAGCAATCATAGATATATGGAACTTTACTTCTGATTTAGTCTTCCCTTATGATCAACTTTTTAAATTAAAGTCCTTACAAGTGGATAAATTCCACTCAAAAAAACCCCCATAAATTTGCTCAATAAAGAAAGCAGATTCACCGTTATGACCTGTACCTTTCTGATATTCTGGTTCTGTTGCACCTCGTCTTTGGATTTTATTTATTTATTTATTTCCTCTTTTGGCTTAGCAGAGGATGAAGTGTGCAGGGCTGGAAGAAGCCCCTTTAGTCACTGAGTACAAAATTTCTGTAATTGCAGGAAATTGTGTTCCAGGATTCCATTCATAAATTTATCAATCTCTGTCTCAAAATTAAATGGATTTTGCTCCTGTTGTTTCCTATTGGGAAGCCAGTCAAGAATCTCACTCCTCTGATGTTTAGAAATCTGCTTCTAATTTCCAAACTAAATTTGTTCATAGCCAGTTCATGCCCATTTGGTTTTGTGCCAGTGCTGGTCTTTAAGGGAAGGACTATTAAAGTTGTCTTACAATTCTCCTGTGATCTTAGAGAGGGTTTTAGACTTTCTCTCCCTCTGTTTTTCCCTTGGAAAGGAAGATAATTAAAACTGTGCTTCTCTTTGCGATGTTCCTCATTATCAGTGGCTTGGTTCAATAAATTCTTTAGTTTTGAGAGCTTTTTGGTCTTTCTGTTCTGTCTCAGAGTAACAGAAGGAGAAAAAGGTGGCTTTCACATTTTACTAGATAGGCAAAAAATATCTGCAACTTTCTGGTAGTTCTGGGGCCAGGAAGGTGAGATATGGAGAAGGAGAAAGTGGCCTGCATGGCTTTGCATCTGTAAAAAACTTTCACTGTGGACTTTGTGAAGAATGGCATGGAATGGAGGATCTGGTGCCTGGAATGGGCAAAGGTGTTGATCCAGTTCTTTCATCCAGTTCAGCTCTCCTTTCCCTTTGTAAAATCCTGATTGAAATGAGCCAGCTGATAAAACTTCTGGAGGGAACAGAGCTCACAAATGAGTTTTTGAGGGCAACTTTCCAGCTGTTTCCTCGGAAGGAATGAGGCAAGCAGCTCCCAGAGCCCCAGACGAATGCCTGGGATCATTCTTTGGAGCATGTGGAGAGTCCCTGAGAAGAGCTGAGAGTCCGAAGGCTGATGGAGAGATGAAGCCAAAGGCCTGTAGTGGGAAACTCCTGCTGTCAGGATCCCACGCTAAGCCACAGTTGAGGGCGGGCAGGGAAGGGAGAGAGCTGAGTAAGGTTTGCTGTGACCTCAATACATTCCCATGCAGCTTCCCTCTCTGGGCAGTGTTCAATGGCATGATTTACAAGATTCCTCAAATGCCCTTAAACTCAGTAGAAAAAAACCCATGTAATCCATTCAGCATGCTACTGTACTTAATACTATACTTATCACCATGCTATTGATCTTGAAATTGTATGATTTGGCTTGGATGTCTTTTATAAGACAGTTTTTTGTGGTGTGGTTTTTTTTGGTGTTTTTTTTTTTTTTTTTTTTTTGAGCAGTATATCAAAGAATCAAAGGTAGGATTTTGAGTTTTAGGGTTGAATTTTGTGGCAGGAGGACAAATGGTGGAGAGGAGAAAAAGCCAAAAAATCTGGCTCCTGGATTAGAGCGGATGCTAGGTAGTAAGTTGGTAGAAGTAAGTTGGTAGATCAGATGGTATGAGAATACTGGAACTTAGGTTTGGATCCATCAGCTTAACGTGAATATAGTGCTGCTGCGCTTTTCTGGAGTTGGTGTCTGTATTTTTCTCTATATGTTATTTTTTTATTAACAGAGGCGTTTGCGATATATTTTTAAAATTCAGCAGGACACTAGCTGGGATAGCTTTTCCCAAGAAATTTTTCCTCTAAGCTCTGTTTTGCTGTCTCCGATGCTTCTGTGGTTAAGAGGCAAGTACACACACAAATCTTACTGTATCATGCACTGCTTGTATTCCCTCTTTGCTAGGAGTTCACCAAGTAAGATAGCTCTGGAATCCTCCTGGAATGAAGGTGACTAAGACTGATACAAAAGAATACGTGAGACGATGACTGACTAAGTCACAGTGACTATTTCTCTCCTCCAACAGATCTATTTAAAGAGTCTATTGCTCAATGCATGGGGTGCTGGTGTTCTGATGAACATAAGTAAATAAATTTTATGTTGCCTTTGTTTGACTATGTGCAAAGAAGCAGAACTAGCCTCTTTCTTTTCTCTTACATACTAATGATCGCCAGCAGGAAAAGTCTAAGCTGACAGGTAAAGTATGTTTTGAGTCAGTGCCAGCATAGGCTGAGTAGAGCTAATTGGAGGTGCCCTGCACCTAGTAGATTTTTCAAAAGCCCAGCATACTCTTCTGTTTTATGACAAGGTCTTGTAGTCACTTGTTGGTTCTTTGTTCATTTATAAAATATGAATAGTAATAATTGGCCGTGTTTATGTAAGAAAATAGGCTGGTTGAAAATATTTCTTTTTTTTTTTGACTTAGAGTATACCTTTATGCTCTGACTGCATTTTGTGATGATCTCCCTAGATGAAAAGGAAGTGACATTAATTGTATTATACTGATACTTCTGTTTTCTCACTGGAAATATGTGACAGAACTGGGAGAAGATGCCTAACCGGCCTCCCTATGTTACCCAGGCATTTACTTCCTGCACAGTTAGTGCAAATTTTGTGCAGCTTCCATGGTTCAGTCCAGAAGGCACAGTGAGGACTCTGAGCCCTGTGTGCAAGCAATAGGTGCTGAAGGAGATCTTGGGACACTAGAAGAGAGGATTGTCCTTATGCTGTTGGTGCCTGTTCAGTATTCATGAGGATGAAGTTTAACCATCCACCCAAACATGGCTTCCTGGAGACTCTAATCAAACAGCAGTGAACAGTTCCTTACTGTTTTCTCTTTTTGGCTCCTCACTTTTTGCACGGAAACTAAAGAAGATCTTGACAAGCACAGGTTTCTCAGAATCCTGGTAGTGATTCTTGACAAGTTTCTTGGTCAGGATGTGTTGTACTTTAGCCTTCAAGAATCTTGGGAATAGGGGTTGTACAGGACTGGCAGAGCCAGAAATAAATGTGCTTTTATAAAGCAATATAATGTTCATAGAAAGGAACAAATGGCTGGTTTCAGCTTGTAGGAAAGACAGAATTCTTTATTATTAATACCTTCCACCCCAGCAAATGTGATATTGAATACATTGAACAGGCTCAAACTTTGAGGGTTGATGCTAAGCATTCCTCCCATGTTTTCTTTAATTTCTTAGTAAATATATACATCTGTGATACACAGAACATACTGTGCATGGTACTGTAAGGGTCTCTTGCAAATGCAGCTCCATTATCTGTCAGCAGCTCACAGTTGTCAGTCATTCAGAAAGCCAAGGCAAACAACCCACGGGACAACGCTTCCAGGAAGCCACGAAGAAATCATGTACCTGAAAACTCCTAGGCATACAGCACCACTAATGCTGGGGAAAAGGGAGTCTCTTTTCAGAAGTAATGCAGTAAGTGGTTTAAGCAATGATAGGAGGAAGAAGTGCAGTCTGGCCTGAGCAGAAGATACTCTTTTTAATTTAAGAGGTCCCAATAGTGTTTTGTTGTGTGGGGTGGGGGAGGAGGCTGGTTTGGGGGGGTTTCTTTTTGACAATCTAACTTTTGGTATGTGGCCTTGATGTGGCCTTAACAAGAACTTGATGGTTTGTTTTTAAAGAATAACATCTTCATAGCATTCAGTAGCATTCACTAAATAAAGAAATAGTGCTTTAAAGTGAAAATCTAGTTAAATAGGCTAGTTAGATAGTCAAAAGAGTATTTAAAAGTTTCATTGTTAAAGAGACTTTCAGTTACAATGCTTTTAGTAGTAATGTTTTTAGATTGGGTTGATTTGAGTTTTTTTTTTTTTTTTTTTGAAGGAGTAGCTGAGGCTGGAGGTGCTCTAATTAGCAACCTGAGATCTGGTTTCCAGGTGATTTTCATTGTTCTGTTTAATAGGATATATTTTTGTTCTGAATAAGGACCCTCTTCTAAAATACTTTTGTCCATGCCCTTCTTACCTTTCCCATTGCGTGTTTGAGATGTGTTCATTTGTGCACAGATGACTACTTGGTCACTTCTGACCTGCTTGTGTAACAACACCAAAGGTTTTCAATGTTTGTAATGTAAAAGGCAGAACTGCCTTTGATTTATTGAAAGCAGTCAATGCCTTGTCTGGAATCAGAATGGCCACAACTGTTATCAGGTATGGAGAAAGATGGACCTTATGCAGGACTTTACTTAATGTGTGCTGTATAAAGATTATTCCCCTGAAATACAATTGAATCTCACAGTTAGGTGTGGAATGGACCAGTTCTGTTCATGATGGCTAAGGAAAGAGCTGGCAGTCAAACAAAACTGGCAAAAATGTGCTTCTGCCGATAAGCTTTAGAGTTTTGCTGCTGACTTTGTTCTGACTATTTGTTATGCAAGATTGAAGTTTAGTTGTTCCAAGATGATTATCTTCTTTGATCAGTTATATGAGTCTGACATTCAGACTTTGCTTTTTGCTCAAAAATATTTCTACAAGGAACCACGAGCTTGCTGTATGTACTTAATGTGTAGGACTAAAATCTGAAAATGGCTTTAGCCTGGGCACTGTTCTGATATTGCTTTTTTGAAGTGGGAATATTGGTAATTCTGGAAATGAACTTGTTGCCATTTCAATATTGTGCAGATAGGTACAATTTCCTTAATTAAGTTATCTCATAGTCAGCATGTAGTTCTGCCTCTGAGGTTTGGTTTTTTTTTTTCCTTTTACTCATTACCAGGTCTTAATTTGAGAGACTCTCTTTTTTTAAAGTGGT
The DNA here is from genome assembly GCA_013389865.1 of Piaya cayana. NCBI lineage: Eukaryota > Metazoa > Chordata > Aves > Cuculiformes > Coccyzidae > Piaya > Piaya cayana. Next base: position 75,498 of record WAAB01006046.1, read on the forward strand.
TTTAAATAGAACTCAGCTTTCCTGAGGCAGGCTGCAGTGCCACTTTCTGAGAAATATTTACCAAGTCTTTCTTTATCAACATGAACTATACCCTGCCCAACCTGTTTGAACATAGTACGGTTCTGGGTGTGTTCTGTAACCAGAGAAGTGAAAATTGATGGTACTTTATTATTTCTTACAAATGAATAAATATCTTTCAGTACCATCTCTGGGTCCAACTTGAAAAAAAAAAATCTCTTACCCCAGTTCTTTTGAACAGCCAAAAAGCACCTCTTCTTCCTTTCCTTGTTTTAACTTCAAACATAATTATAATTGAATTATGAACACCTTCTCTTATGCACACAGCGATCATGATATTACAGTGAGTAACTGTGATGGGTTGAGTGGAACCCCTTTGTACAGCACCCAAACCCACAGCAGAGTGCAGTCTTTCCTCCTCCCCCACCCCCCTGTACAAACCCAAGGGAGAAAGGGAGAAGAAAAGAAAGACTGGAATGCTGAAAACAAGCCGACCACAGCTGTATGATATATACACATGTATTAACACTTATATGCAACTAAAATACCATTTACACAGAATCAGAGACCCCCAAAAGAAACATCCCCCTGCCACGAAGGGAAATTAAGAATCCAGAAACAGATCAATATAAGCTAACAAAAGAAAATCACCACTCCTTCTAGATAGCAGAACCTCATTAATCAACCACCTGGCACTCCACGCCGCTAACAGAGTCCACAAGGCTTCACTGGGCCTGACTCCCACACACCAGCAGACTGACATCAGCACCAGACGCTCCCTGGCCCCAGAAGAGAGAGAGAGAGAGAGAGGGAGGAGTGTCTGACTCCCTGATTTATACTTCAGATTTTACGTAGAAAATCGCATGGAATACTGGGAAATGTAGTTCTTCCTCAGCCACAACCTGGCTATTCAGGAGGGTCCAAAATCAAACCCATCACATTCTCTACCCCTTATTCCATACTATTTTCTACGTAACACCTACATTTCGCGTTCGCCTACATCCCGCACTCGCCCACATCCTGCGCTGCTTATATGTATATTTATATAGTCCATATTTGTCTTTCCGGAACTGTTGGCTTGTCATTGAAGGTCGGTATCAACGTCAGGTCAGTTCACATCTTTGGCTCTTTCTCAATCGTGATCACAGTTCAGTTTTAGCGTTGGTTCAGTTCAGCTTGGCCCTTTCTCAGTCACGATCACAGTTCAGTTTTAGGGTTGGTTCAGCCTGCATCCCACACTCAGTCGTGGCCTGTTGCGGATGGTCTAAGGCAGCTCGATAAGCACCAGGCAGGCCCCAGATCAAAGCAGAAAGTCGCGCATTTGGATCCTTATATGAAAGACACCCTTCGATTAAACGACGGGTTATCTCATCAGGATCAGACGGTACTCCAGTTTTACCTTTCTAGTGCAGGTTGCAGAAGTGCATTACTGCACTGTCTAATCATTCTTCAAGAGAATAGCAGAGGGACTTGGGAATCCTGACTTGTTGACTGTAATTCTTGGCTTTTGGGTAAGGTAGAAAGAGTACTGTTTATCAGGTAGAGTGCAGAAGGGGTAACCGGGATTTCTGGTTCGTTATCCTCTCTGTTTGTCTGTGTGGTATGGAAGGCAGTGAGTGATTCTAAAGACTGTCTTGCTGCCTAACTTTGGTGAATTTCTTAATTATTCTGGGTGGTGTGCAGACCTTGTCAGAGTTGGTCCCAGCTGAGAAATGTTAGTGCTTTGATGTCCTACCCAGAATGCATTTGAACAATGAAGAGCTTGTGAGAGCATCACTTGAGTGGATGAGTTTACAAAACCTGATTTCAGCAGACACTTACTGTAGTAAACATCTGTATAACATAAAGAGTAATCTTACTCTTGACTGTTAACTTTTAATCCTGAAGTATTTTGCAAACAACCAATTAATTTGGTGACCTGATAGGTGTCAGTGAAATGATACTACTGCAACTGTGCAGGGGCAGCATAAGTTGGGTAGGGATGCTATTTGAAGGGATCTGAATAGACTGGACTGCTGGGCTGAGACCAATGGGATGAGGTTTAACAAAGTCAAATGCTGGGTCCTGCACTTGGGGCACAACAACCCTATGCAGAGCTACAGACTAGGAGAAGCCTGGCTGGAAAGATGCCTGGAGGAGAAGGACCTGGGGGGGTTGGTCGACAGTGACTGAACATGGACCAGCAGTGTACCCAGGTGGCCAAGAAGGCAAATGGCATCCTGGCCTGTATCAGAAATGGTGTGACCAGCAGGTCCAGGGAGGTTATTCTCCCTCTGTGCTCTGGACTGGTGAGACCGCACCTTGAATACTGTGTGCAGTTCTGGGCCCCTCACCACAAGAAGGATGTTGAGGCTCTGGAGTGAGTCCTGAGAAGAGCAANAAGCTCTGCCAGGGGAGGTTCAGGCTTGACATCAGAAAAAAAAAAATCACAGAAAGTGTCACTGGGCATTGGAACAGGCTGCCCAGGGAGGTGGGTGAGTCACCATCCCTGGAGGTGTTTAAAAGACGGGTGGATGAGGTGCTGAGGGGCATGGTTTAGTGGTTGATAGAAATGGTTGGACTCCATGATCCTGTGGGTCTCTTCCAACCTAGTGATTCTGTGGAGATGATTCTGTGTCATGAGTGGTACAGTGCTGAAAACCGTACAGTCTCTTCTTCTTTTCTTCCATATCTAACCATTAGCTTAAACGGTAGCTGATGGTGAAATGAAGCTATGGAAAGCAGCAGCAACTTACTAGTGTAGTATTTAGTGCCCCTGCTTAGGACAGGAAATTCATGATGTATGCAGACAGACCTGAGCATCTTGGGTCTGAGGAGCTTAGGATTCAGTGGCAGTAAAACTGGTATCTTGAACCCGAGAATGCTAGTCATCAGTGTAAATAATCTGACTTTTAAGCAGACTTAGAAAGTGCCCCTACAAAAGGCTCTGCTGTGGTCTTTCAGTACTGTTTTACCCGGGAAACCTATGTTAAAGTTAGAAGGCCATGGCTTCATTTGCCACAATCAGACCTTTCATTAAAGCCAGAAATAAACACAATTTCTTATATAGCAAATGGGTTTGAAAATACCTCACTGTCCTTTTTGGGGAACATATGAAATATGTTTGTCTTCATGTCTCCTTGCTTTTACTCTTGCTGAAGTGTTTCTTCCTGTATGTCAGTTCCTCTATACACCCATATCTGTGCGGCTCTTTTGTACCTTAAAGCTTCAAAGACATGAAGGGCTGTGGTCAACTGTGGCATAACTCCTTTGCGTTAGCCAAGTTAGCATTTACCAAAACCGACATCTTCACCTGATTCCAGCTTTCTTAGCTTTTTTTATTGACATAGCAGTAAATGCGTGGAGGAGGGTTAGAAGTTAAGTCACTAGAGGTCAGCAGAAGAAAGGGGTATTCTGTGTAAACTTCAGTGGTCTAGACTTAGGCTGGCATTTGGAAAGCAAAGATGAATCATAGAATCACCA
>WAAB01006047.1:0-57630 GCA_013389865.1 Piaya cayana
CCGGTGATTCTGTGATTCATAGATGCCCTTTGAAGAGTGTATATTGATCCGGAAGTTCTGAAACCTTGTCAGAAAACCTGTATTTCATTCAACTTCCCATCTTTCTAATGTAGGTCTAGAAAACAAACTTTAGAAATCTTAGAAAAGTAAATAAAAAGAAAAATATAAGAAGAAAAAGGAAAAAATGTGGAGAAAATGAGAAGAGAAAAAAAAGGAGAAGAGGGGAAGAGATAGAAATAAAAGAGAAAAGAATCTTGAATTTGTGGTTGTCTTTTTTAGTTCACCTCCATCCATTTATTTGTCATGCTAAACAGCAACAGTAGCAAAATATATCAACTTCAGATTCTGGCCTCTTCTGTTTTCTTTAAAGAAATTAATTAATCATCGAACAAGTGACTGATAGTTATGGCATGTTTATTTAGAAATTTTTGTATCTAAAAGTTGAGTGCTTGTGTCAAGGGAGAACTTTGAACACCCATCCATCTCCTAAATGCTTCCTGGAGACAGATGAGCTGGTCCTCACTGGAAGATTGATGTCACCTCAGGAAACAAAGTGAAATTAAGTGTTTCCACATTAACAATTGCAAGATTTTAGATGGTCAGGCAGATGGTTTTCATGACTGTTTCAAAACCTTTCATAGGAAAGTAACTGATTATCCTTCCTGCAATGCACATTCACCCACTCTATGTGTAACTGAGTACACCAAAGCACGGAGTATTCACCTGTATCAATCCACCAAAAATCTGCAAATAAGGAAATCTGTTCCCAGTGCGCTACAGGGCTTTGTTCTCTCATGCTGTACAGCAGGGAGGACAATCCTGCCCCATAGCTGTAGGTTTGGGCAGCTGAATGTTTACTATTATGCTGCAAATGCCTCTGGACATCAGCTTACTTTTTATACAGCAAACTAAAGAAAAAATTCTTGGATTTACAAATAGCTTGCAGTAGTCTCTATCTGTGAAGTTGCCATAATTGAGTTGTAAATTTTCTTGCTTGGAGACTGTGCATGTTCCTAGTCACAGTACCTGCGCCCCTTCACAGCCAGCTGTGCCTAGGTCTGCTGAAACAAAGAAATTTACACTTTAATTTACACTTTTAGTTTAATTTCACTATTAAGGCAGGTACACCTTATAGAGTGCTAGAGAAGACCCCAGATTTGTCCTCAGGGTGCTTCTACTCAACAATGACTCTGGGGACAAGAAGATAAGTGTCCTTATAATTATCTCAGTCATTTATCTTGTTTTAATACCTTGCAATTGATATTCCACCTCACTATTTACAAATCACCATTTCACTGCCCTACTGGGCTTGTTGGGGGAAGTCAGAGATAGCAGCAATGCAGTAAAAAATTGGAGGAGTTAAGTACCACTTCTGCAAGCCCTCAGACCAGCGACATAACCAGAAATGCCCCTGGCAGCAGTTTTAAACTACATCAAGTCTGAAATAATGAAACCTGCTGTCCCTCACAATTAGGGCCATTTAGTTTTTAGTTACACAGCTTTATGCTTGATACAAACATTTGATAACAAACATTGAAACTGTAGCTTATGAAATTTTCTGCTCAGTTGCAAGCTTTTTAATATTTCAGGAATAAATATAACAAGAGGTAAACTGGATTTATTATGAAATGTAGCCCTTTTAAGTGATGAAGCTCAAGAGTTATAAAAGAGATGGGGAAATCTGCACAAAAAATAGCTGCAAAGTAAAATCTTTTATAATTTATAAAACTGGTATCATAGGAAACATTTAATAGTAAATAAATAATCATAAAAGTACTAGCTAGTATTCTGTTCATCGGTGTCAACTTTCAATATTAATACTTTTATTCAGAGACTATCTATACAGATGGAACCAGGACCAGAAGAAAGACAATTTTCCTTTGTGCAGGTCTTTGATATAACCTTTTCAGGGGAAATAGTTCTTCAAGGGTCCTCTTAGCACTGAAACACAATTAGAATCCAAAAGAGAAAAGGAAGAACAGACAAAATTGCTCATCTAGCACCTGGAGGCAAACCTTCAGCCATGAAAAACATGTCATACAGTTCTTAACATAATGGTTACTTCTTTAACCATAGTTTGTATTTTAAATCTAAAATTAGATTCTTGTATCAGAAATATTTCTTCTTTAATAAGCATGTAGAAGGTGACTGCACATATTTTTGTCCAGGATGTAGTGCACAGACAAAAAAATTGAAACTTTTTCATCCACTGTAATCTTCATTATTCTGTATGGAAGTGAACCTCAACACATGCAATACAGAAAAGGATGTGGTCAATGTGAATAACAGAAAGAAAGTCCTAACCACTTACTTTCTGTAAATCCTAGCAAATACCAAACCCCATGTCAACAAATATCTTAGCTATAGAAACCTTTAAAAGTATTTTCTAGTGATTAAGAGAAAGAAGTATTTTCCTAATATGCTCACATTCTCCAATACCGAATGCTGCTACTTTGCACTGCTAAAGTATTTTTCAAGGCTAAGCTTGTAGGTCATAATCAGATAACGAGCTTATGTTTTTAAAAATAAACACACATTTTTAAAAGAATACCTTCATACAGAAGAACTGGAAGATATTTTAAAATCATAAAAATCTATTTCAAATTTTAATGAAAAGAGGGGATCACAATTCAAATTTCATAATGTGATTGAAACTTGCAAAATATTTTCTAAGTATAAAAGAAGTACCTTTATCTCAACATTCCTTATATAGAGAGATCTGACCCATTAATAGTGTTAGATGCATAGCACATGGCAACATAAAGGCTTTTATTGAAAAATTCACATGCTTTTTCATGTACCCACCTGTTGCATGTGTGCTAAGTATATTGTCATATATATTTTAAAAGAATGCATATTGTAAGGAAAGCATCAGTGAAGGAGGGTTATTAAAAAGCCATGCATCCCCACAGTTAGGATAGAAATACACCATGTAAACTAGTTGGGTAAGGTTCTGCAGCCAAGGCACAAAGCAGAGGAGCCACGTGAGACCCAAAGGACTCTTGCAGGAGACTCAGCACCCACTCACTGAGAAGGCAGCAGGAAGGATGTGTATGCTGGTCTGCTTCAGTTGTCATTAAACCCTTTGAAAATAAACTAATGGACCATTTAAAATTCCAATGAGGTAAATTTCATCCTTCTTTCACCGATGAGTAAATAAAAATAGTAAATAAATAGCTGGTCTGAAGTCACACAGATAATTCAATAGTTTCAGAAAAATAATACCAGTTTCCATGTTTATATATTACTTTTTAAGGGCTTGTATTGTACTACTTTTTGGTTCAGAGATTAGCCAGTCTTTTTCTGCTTCCAGCTAACACAATTAGCTCAGATTCACAGAAAAACCTCACAAGGGAACAGAATAATATATATTGCACAATATATATATTACAGCATAAAGATCCTTAAGCTAGATCCAGAGCAAGCAAGCAGGACAAGTACATCAGCACAAAGGAATTAATTAGTACAGGGAAGACTAAAAAAATTGTTCGTGCAGAGGTCAGTTTTTAGGTCATGAAAGAATCAAGCATCTCATTTGCAACACAAGCATCTTCTCACAACGGCCTTCTACCTACTGCAGGAAATAAGTAACTCCATTAGGAGTCTGAAATCCAGCTCTATAATGAAATTCCAACCCAAGTAATTTAAACTATGGCAGGAGACTATTGCCTGATAGACCTGTTTTCATGCTACTTAATTATATCCACATAAACCAGAAGCTCAGCACAGGTTTCACATTGACTAGTGATTAATCTTATTGAAAAGAGAAGCACCATGAGGAGCACAGAAGAGCTTCTAACAGAGCTGCTGTAACAGGGGGCTGGGTTTACACTCTGGACTACTACATAGGAACTGAAACCTTAGTACTAGTTTTGTAGAGATAAACTAGAGACCTTTGTGTTCCAGGTTATTAAAGAAGAGTAGCACAAAAGAAGGTAACATAAAAATAATATATTTGAGAAAGTACAACTCTCAGTGGTAAATTATGACCAAGCTGAAGGAAAAGTAGTCTGATTACTTAAGCTAATTATTAGTAAAATGTGACCAATCTGAAAATCTTGATGGATCTCCAAGAGACTGATTGATAAGGATGGTCACACTATATCGTGTGGCATATAGAAATGGGACTCAAGGTACATCATCTTTAAAAATAAAAGCTGTGTGACAGTTGAATGCACTCCACTTAAGAACAGGGAGAAGTTCAATCTTCTGTTTCATGGAGAGGCAGAAAGTTAGTTTAATTCTTACTTCATTTGTGTAATGCAAAACTAAGAAGAATCACAGTCGTCCTCTCCTTACACATCTCATGCCTCCGTTATAACAAAAATTTGAAGTGAAAACTCATAACCTATAAATACAGGAAAGTATCATTTCTGTACTCAACAATCCAATGTTTTAAACCACTTGAATATGAGTTATTCTACAGTAGATGCATTTTAAGAATTTTACTTTTCAAAAGATTTCCTTAAAACTGGCATGTTTCTGAGAAGCTTATTGTGTTTGCTACTTCGTCTACTAGAAAATTGTTTAGAAATTTAAGAATGACATAGTACTTTGATCCATTTACAGGTATCTATTTGAAAGTCTGTGTACAGTTGATTTATACTAAACAATATTTTTAAGACTGAGCTTACAGTTCAAAGCAATGAAATTTTGAATAATTTGTTTGGGGATTTTTGTTTGTTTGTTTGCTTTAAATAAAGTTGATTATGCAATGGACAAAATTTACAAGAATCTAGATTTGGTCCACGGTTACACCAAGGGAAGATCGGAAGATACTGACATCTCTCTTTAGGACCTGTTGTACCTCCGTTGCAAAATTGCAGTAGTCCGGTGAATTGAGTTTAGGAGTTTAATTAGAGAGCTTGGCAGGTAGGAATAACTGTCAGGGGCAGGGCAAAGAAATTATAAAGAAACAGATATATAAGAAAAATTAAAGCAACAGCTACCCCACCCAAGCATACTGATACCCAGAAATGAAATGTTCACAGCAGGCAACCAGATAGGCAGCTTCTTAAACATTATCTCATTTTAGGGATGCACTGCACACCTAATAAATGTAATGATTTGTCTATATATCTAGGTAATACTGCTTTGTGATTTTCCATACATTGCCTTTCATATTTCACTACATTTGTGCATGATCTGAGATTATATTTTTATTAAATTGCTCATTTGATAACATATTCTAGGATGCTGAAAAGATTTTCAGTAAAAACACATGAAATATCGGATACTTGGTAACATTAATATAGCGATATTAAAAAAATAATAAAAGGCTTAGTATGTTTTCTACTAAAAAAATTATAAAGTTGTAACACACACACATTTAGGAACAACTCTTCCAGATGATAGCTTAGAGAATTTGCCAGACATAGTTGAGGAACACAGATAAATTAACGTGAAAATCATAGAATCATAGAATCACCAGGTTGGAAGAGACCCACCGGATCATCAAGTCCAACCATTCCTATCAAACACTAAACCATGTCCCTCAGCATCTGGTCCACCCATGCCTTAAACACCACCAGGGAAGGTGATTCAACCACCTCCCTGGGCAGCCTGTTCCAATGACCCTTTCTGTGAAAATAACCATATATGACACAGGATGATTTCTCTTTAGTGGATTAATGGATGACTTTAGCCTATTTTTGTTCTCAGTGCCATATACACATCAAAACACCACTAAAAATATATCTTCTGTAATCTTAACTCCAACTCACAGATAAACAAGACTCCTTTAACACGACAGCTACAAGCATTCATAAGAAAATAAGTGTTCTAAGCAGACACATAACAGAAGCCATATGCAGAGGCACATACCAGCAGCAGATAAAAATCTTACTACACTGAACTCAACCCAAGATATGATTCTGTTCAATTTTCCAACACAAAAGAACCATTATTCATAGGAGTAGGATTCTCATATGGCAAATTCAGGTACGTAACTTAGTTTGAGTCCAAGCATAGTCACAAAGAGAAGCATTGGGAAATTCCAGTGGGGTTGTACAAACTAGCCAGGAAAAAGAAATTTACAGAACTTGGGGAGAGAGGAAGTTGAAAACATCACTCCCTCATCACAAATGTATAAAGTGCTTAAAAATTAAAACTTAAACATCTATCTCAGTATGTGGCTTATCACATTACAGTGCATATTCTTCTTCTGTTCACTGTGTTCCTGTTTTAGTGATAGTTTAACAATATTGTTATACTGAACTTAACATTTTAAAGACTTGAACCTTAGACATATTAGACTTATTCCACTAAACACTTCAAAAGACTGCTCCAGAGTGAAGAAACGTAATGCCAGAGAAGGCAGTCAGCTCTTTGCAGAATTCAACCCTTGTAAGTCTTCAAAGGGTAGTCTCTGAATACAATGGATTGCAAAGGCAATTTTTAGCATGCCTTTAATCCCCCAAAAGTTCAAAACAAACATACAAGCAGATTGGGCTGTCCTCTGAAAACAATACTTTGCATGCCATAGTATTTCTTCAGTATAATTTTGATTTGGCTAGAACATCACTTTGAGTTTTCTTTAGCAGACCTTCTTTGAAAGGTGGGAATTCTAAAGCACAAACTTCAGATGTGAGTCATTACTATTGTTTCCTTTAAATTTTCTCACCAACTCATCCTGCATCACTTCCCTTTTTCTCATGAATGAACAGCAGTAATGGAAAATACTCTTTGGTAAGAAAGACTGAGAAAACTATTGTGATACATTTTCAAATGCCATGTCAACAAAATGTTAACATTTCATTCTAGTTGCTAACTTTGTTTCCTTGTTTAATAGGAACTTATTTAACATTTGTAGCCATGTAACTTTTTAACAGCAAATAACATGCACTTGTTTTGTGCAATATTGCTTTATGATCCATTAGAGTAAAAAGGAAAGAGAATATGATATTGATCTTAAAATAATACATCATTTGTGTAAAGTCAAACATCATTAAGGTTTCATTTCCCTATAGCATCTCTGTATTTCAGCACAAAAAATGGAAAAAGAAGTCTTTACATACCATGAAATCTTACCTCCCTTCAAGATTAACAGACACTAATCTGTACGTACACCCAACCCCATCTGCTGTGCTATAGCCGGGCACATTGGGATAAGTGAAGGAGACTGAAAATCTTAGTTTCCCCTCTATGATTCATCACATGCAGTTTTCGTGTTGTGGACCCTTCATGCGTTATGTCTCAGGAACTCCTTTAGGTACCAGTAGCATTTCTGAGCATGACATGAGTGCAGTACTGTCACATCAGGCTCTGTCAGACTGCTGTTTTCTGCAGCAAGTCCCTCCAGTTATTTGGTCCCTCTTAGTATTGAGTCTGGAGTTTGAAAAACAAACAAAAGCCCATCAGACGTCCCCCACCCCCTAGAAATAAGAGCAATAGCCTAGTTCTAAATAAGTACAAGATTTAACAGGTTGCAGTCTAGACATAATGTTAATAAGGACAGTAGATGTGAAGAACTTTCAAGCTGCCCTTTTATGAATGAGCACTGTAGCAGAAACTCTGACTAGATAAATACTTAGTGCAATTGCTATTTCAGTCTAACTACTGATGGTGCTCAGAAACCACTGACCACAAACACTGCTAACACTTCCCGCCTTTCATGATTATAAACACAAGATTTGTGACAAGATTACCTCTCTTCTCATTTGCTGTGCTTTTATCCATGAAAAATGTCTCAAAAAAAATCTCCTTTTTCTTGATGTTAAAATCTAGCTTGTACAGTTAAGACAAAAGCCCCTGATGTTATATGTAACATTGCCATCTAGTGACTGCAAGGGTGTTTTCTGCTGATAGAAAAAAGCTATTGAGAATAGTTTAATGAAATCTAGCTCAGTGTATTAATTTAGTGTTAATAAAAGATTTCTCAAACCATTAATGCAGTTTAATAATAAATGAAATTTTATTTTTTGATTGATTTTAGAGTATTTCTTACTGTGTGTTTGCATTTCCATGATTAGCTCTTCAGTAGTCTGGTCGGTACCTTTCAATATTTCTAATGAGAAAGACCTTTATATCAGTAGAAATTGGAACTTAGTACTTTCTCCTTTGGGAAGAGATCATGCAGGGTTGTTTGCATGGTTGCAGATCTTGCTGTTAGTGCTCTATATGCAGCCATATGCATTTTTACTTCTTTTACATTTAAAATTGAACCTTCTCCTGATGCATGTCTTACCTGCCATTGCCCTTAATCAATACCAGGCTCTTTACAAACATAAGACCTGACAGCTCATGTGGAAAAGCCAGACTTAACCAGAAAATGAATGGACAAACAACGAGGATCAGCAGGATAGATGCAATGCTAGGTTAGACTTCTCTTACACAGAAGTTAGTCCCAGCAGGTCAGGTGAGACAGTGCCACAGGCTCACCTTGCTGAGACACTGCAAATACCCTGCAACAGAGATGAGCAGCAGAAGCTGCTCCAGCACTATCTTGCTAAAGCAATAAAAGTTCTAGGGAGCTGCAGTCTAACCCCAACCCTGGCATTCTCCCTCTCTTCAACTTTACAAGCCCTGTGGTGTGCACCCCAGCCTTCCGAGCTCTAGGGAGATTTCACTGTACTGCTTCTGGCCACTCTTGTGACAGGTTTATAGCTAATAGTCCTGCAAACAGAGGACATATCCAAAGAGCTCATCATAATTTACACAAATTAATTGGTCGACAGGGCTGCTGTTACTTGTCTCTTAACATAGTCTTTGTTCCAAGTAAACTTTGCAATACCACTACTTGCCAGAAGTTATTTTGTGCACATGCAGGCAGGGTGGGATACCCTGTCTGAGTTCTTTTTAGGCTTTAGAGTCAATCGCTGGAGGTGTCCATTTGGTAGGACTTCTTACAGTTCAGAAATGAATAAGGTTCAAAAGAAGTAATCATGCTAGCCTTACAAGAAAGCAATACTGAGCACCACAACTGCTAAGTGCAGTGTTAAGCAGATACTAAATGACTCCCTATGTATGACAAAAGGAGTATTTACACTCCGAGAAAAAAATGTGGTTTAATCAGTAAGGTCTTCACTTCACCACACTCTTGATGCATCAGAGGCATCAGCTCTTGAGCCAGAGTGGAAGAGGTGGAGGAAGTACTAAAAGGCTTTCTTCCAAGCCTCTAACCATTACAGAGTCATCTTCCATCATATCTTACCCAGGTACTTTGAATACGTGGCACTTTCAAAGTGGCTCACAAACACTAGTGATCTCTGTAGCAGATCTAGTCTTGTCTTTCCATTTTGGTTTTGATTAAAAAGACTTTAGTAGTGCTTGTGCATGAGGCAAAATACCCTTTCACATTCTGAAACAGGTACAAAAAAAAAGCCCAATAGATGTAGTCCTCCCTTTTTCTTTCACAGGTATATGGAATACCATCTTTTCTTATACCCGAATACAATGGTTTATTTCTAACACAGTGGGAACTGCTAAGGCAGCAATTCTCATTCAATGCTCAACCCTTTCTGTTGCTTTTAATCAAGACTGATTTGAGGCTCACGTGTCTGTAGCACTAGCAACTGACTTGTATCTTGTCTCCTCAGAAAGCAGCTGTTCCCACTTAGCAGATGCTCAAAACACAGACGTTTATCTTAAAGAATGGGGTCAATGCGGTTATCTGTATAGAAATACCACCCCACTTCAAAGGACAGCTATCTGTGCTCCACTGCCCAAATATTTAGGAATTTTTTTTTCCTACAGAAAATAATAAACAGGCAATTAATAAGTGCACAGAAAATTGTCTTAAATATATTCACAATAGCAGTGGAGAATCAGAAAGAAAATTATGTTGTCCAGTCTCATAATTTTCTACAGCAACTCCTACCCATACAATTCAAAGTTGAAAACATAGGTTATATTTGCAATGAATTAGGTTTCAAAGTGCTTATGAGACAATCGACCACTGCTTTTATATATCCTAAAACTCAGTAGCATAGTTCTATCATTTGCAACTTCTTTGGTCCATGAAAGGTCTGTAAGGGAGCCAAGAATAATAGCCCAGAGTCTCAACTCCACCATGGACTTAAAAATTGTAAGGAATCTTTCATTTGCAACAGATGACTGCTCAAATCCCAGGGATTAACTAAACAGTACTATCTGAAATGTCACCAGACAATTAATGTCTAGAGAAGACAAAGGCAAGGATGTAACTTATATACACATGCACATCTTTTAGACTCTTTTTTTTACCATATTATATATGGCATTCAAAAATATGTCATTTTTTTAAAATTTACAGTAAGATTAAGTCCACCACTATTTAACATTAAATATGATGAAAAGACTTTAATTAAAGTAAAATCTCTCAAGTCTAATAGGTAACAACTACACAACAGCATTATATAGATAAATTTAAAATCAAAGCTTCTTATACCCTATTGTGAAAATGGACACTTTTCAAGATCAGTTGTTTTGTAAAGTGAATGCCTGACATCTGCTGGTAATTACACAAACTGTATATTTTTGAATCAAACTGTATTTAATTTATAGACTAAGGAAGATGCTTTAGCATATACAAATTATTCAAATAAAAGAGTTAAATTATTACAATCATGATGTAATGAGGTTCCCAAAACTGAATCAATATTGCTTTCACTTGTTAAATGCAAGACAGTCTCAGAAACTCCTATAAAATTTGCCTGCAAGAGTGATCAAATCCAGTCCTCGGAAAAACACATTTGCCCCAACACAATTTTGTGCACATAATTTTTAATAAATTCACAGAAGAAGTTCTAGTGGTATTGTATTTCAAATTCCCTTTTGTTTAGATTGAACTTTTTTTTAGAAAGCTACTTCTACACTTCTCTAATATTTCAGTCATGCTAACAAAAAATACAGCTGATAACTGAAACAAGAGGACTGCAGGAATGCTCATTAAAATTCTGACTTACAATCTCATCTGTGACTAAAACATGTCTCTATTTAAGAAGATTATTTTAGGAGTCAGAAAAGACGTGGGAGAAAAACATAGAATCATAGAATATCTTGAGTTGGAAGAGACCCTAAAAATCATCTGGATTCAATCCCCCTGCCGTGAGGGGTGAGGTGGTGGGTGTAAATATTATTACACTGGAACAAGCAGCAAAAGGGGACTGCCCCAAAAATAATAAGTTGAAGGCTTTCTAGTTTTTACCCTTTCACGAGTCACACAGTTCTTTTTTTAAAAAAAATTGGGAGATACCACTATAACTAAGTAGGATTCAGCAATTAATTTTGTGTGGCATACCAAAGTCATCTAGATGGATCACAACCAAAGGACAGCAGAGAACACACAAATAAACACAGAAAAACAGGAAATTTTATAACATTTTATGAATTCTTTAGTATAGAGGTAGTAAATAAAATGCAAAAAGTTTAACAGTTTAGAATGGGGTGGAAAGGACCTCAAAACTTTCAGAGTTAACAACTGAGTTTTACTGAAACTCAGTATGACATGGATATCAAACAGCAGAACTCCTTCAGCAATAGAAACTGATCCTTCATTCCTTGCCCTGTAGAAACATCACCATGAATCCCATAAAATGGAGAAGAAAGAAAAGTAAAACCTATTGCCTCCATTCAGTTTTGTTTTCTCATTTTTCCTTCTGTATCAAAAAAACCCAATAAAATAGAATTTAAATCTGTTGAGTCCCTATATCATAATGTGCAATTCTCATCGTGTGCAACATAAAAGCTATAGTTTGCTACAATGCTGCCAAAAAGAGAGTATAAGAGAGTTACCCTGATGTAATGACAAAATGAGTTTTCTGACTACAAACTACCTGAAATTTTCCTTGACCAAAGTAAAACAACCAAACAAACCAAAACCAACTTAACAAAACACCCCAAAATAAAAACAAAAGGCAAAAAAAATAAAGATAGGGAAAGAAAAATGGTAAGAACTTAAAATCAGAGCCAGCAAAAAATCTTCACTTGTTGGCTCCAGGAAAACAACTAATTTACACCTATAGCTCCTCAGAAGCAAAAACGTTTAATCAGTGCTGCACCCAGCAAAATTGTGCAAACAAGTCTCAATGTTTAACACTGGTTCCCCAGACATATAAGCAGCATTGAAACAAATCACTGAAATTCCCTAGTATTCACCAGTTCTTGAGGGTTTACACTAAAATACAGATACACATATATACCATAAATGGATTTCCCTGAAAAGTATAACAAATTGTTATGCAAAACACAAGTGGAATTTCCACATTACTGGTTTCCCTTAGCAGTAAAAAATCAGAAATTTTATAGTACTTGAATGATTCTTCCTTCTGATGGCATAGGAAGAGCATTAAAAAGAAAAAAATGACACAACTAATGAACTCATGACATTAATATTATGCCAGGTATCCTTGAGAAACAGACATACCTTATCTGAAGACACCCACTGGCTTTGATGAATATTGATGGGTTCTTACACAGAATCATCTGCCTTTAAGGAGTGGCTCGCTATCTGTTTTCAGCAACTCAGCAACTGCATTTCAAATTCCTGATCAATAACATCAAAATGAGGGACAGGGGAAAATAATAGTGCTGACTGTACACTAAGTCAAAGACAACACCTATATGGTCTTGTGTCACAAAAGCTTCGTTTGCTTTTTATATAGATATCCTTCTGGAAGATTTAAGTATTTTCAAGGACAAATCCCATCCATTTTAAGAAAATTAATAATATGATATCTGCAAACCCTTTCACCTTAGCGACAGCAGATGTAGTAGAGCTTGACATTATTTTGGAATAGTGTGGTAGGGAACTGGTTTGCCAGTGTTTCTACTTACTTTTTATACTCTTTTGAACAGTAAGAGAAGATAAGGTTGCTTGTATAGCAAGGATATGCATTAAAAATAAGCTTGTTGAGATAAAAAAATATTAAACTCCATAAACATGTATCATATAGCTGGGTCAAAGATATTACTTTGAATTCTAAAACTAAGTGACAGTACATTCTGGAAGCAGCACAGATTTTTGCTTGTAGACTTCTCAGCCAAACTTGTAAGAGATATACTTCACCATCTTGCAAAATTAGCTCTATACTCTGTCATAAAGCTGCTCTCCAAATACAAAATAAGAATCCTTATAAACTTGATCACAGAACCAAGGGTTTATATTACTTTCTAGATATGAGTTGGTTTTTTTTTTCCACTTCTCATTTTGACAGAAAGATGGCAAATACAGATGCCAGAGCATCAAAGAACCATTGACTACTCTGTGCCTTTTCCAAGACAAAACACTGCTCCACTTGGAGCTGTGACAAATTTTTATTTCATCTATTTTCTTGGTTTTCTAGCAATTAAAAGCAATAAATTTCTTAGACCTAATCCCAAGGGTGAAAATTCACAACTATAAGTATAAAATATTTATTGACCTTATTTATGTGAATTTCTGCTTGTACTGAACCAATGTTTTCAGTGTCGCATGTTAAATTGCACATAGCAAATTATCCAACTACTTTCAGCTTGAGAGCATAAAGTTCATTTTAAATATTATTATTGGAAAAAAGCACTTGAAGATCAGTATTTGTAACGCTTCCTACTCAGTTCAGGACTACTACTGCATCGATCCGTTCAGTTGAAATCCTGTTTCAGATCTGTACTTAAGATTATGCAATGTAATTGCTCATGCTCTTACTTTGCATGTATTTATGCAATGTGATAACTACAGGTAGCAAGACTAAATTAAGTGCAATATAGGAAACTTCCATTAACTGTGAAGAATTACAATGGCTATAAAAATAGCCACAGTCAGCTGTAAGTCCTTCATTTAATCAGTTGTTCAAGACATTAGTACCTATATTTCTGATAAAGATTAATTGAATGAGGTGGTGGAAAATTGGAAGTAAATTTTCAGTTACAGGTACTTCATAAAATAATGAATTTTTATTATCCAACATTATATTCTGCTTTTATATGTGTACACAATTTGAAAAATCTAGATAGCAATAAAACAGGAATATTGAAATTGTCATAGTGATTATTATTCACATATCAGTGTGTATAATCTTTTAAATAATTTTATGCCTATCTTCAAGTACTTTCCTGCTTATAGATCTTATATCCCACAGCTCATTAATAGCACTGAATGCACTGTCAAACACACCCTTATTTCATCCAAAGTATCTTGATAAGTCTTCACTGTTTCTAGGCATGCTCCTTTGACTAAGTCTTCAAAGCCATTTTATGCTTTGCAAAGATAAGTCCTAATGAGATACTCCATTTAGGAATAAGACTTGACAATACAGAGAAGAAAATAAGGTAATGTTCATTGCTCCTTTGGAAGTGGGTCAGAATTTGGGAAATAAGTTGCTACAATGAACTCAGATAAATGTATGTGATGAGATAGACAATTTAAAACCATTTTATTACCGCCTGAAATTGTACAAATCACTTTACTTTTTAATCTTAACATTTGTAAATGTAAAAGGTCCAGTCCTTAAAAAGAAGACTGCTCGTGTTGGCTGTTGCAATATAAACAGCTATGTAGTGCTTCTCTGTTTCTTACTATGCTGATTCCCAAAGCAAAAAACAGATGAAAAGAAGCATTTACTGAGAGACAGAGACTGGAAGGGAGGAAAAAAACCTCTGACCACCTCCTCCTTTTAGAGAAGGAGGGAGAAATAAAATAGGAAAATACTTTATAGAAATAAAATTAGAATAGGGAAAAAAGAGACTTAAACAGCCATAGACATCACTTCATCACTATTACTTCATCTTAATCTTCAAAAACTGCCTTTACAAAAAGAAGCTTTTGTATGCCTGCCATGTCTGCCACCTATAACTACATCTAATGCAAATCATTGTTAAAATTAAGTATTGTTCACACTTAAACCACTAATTTCTAGACTCATAGGCTGTAACCAGATCCAACCCCCTTTTTCTTCTCATAATAGCTTTGGCATGAGCACCGAGGACCACAGCAGTCACTTGGGGGAAAACAAATTGTGGAGAAGAAATACCTATCAAGGAGGCAGATTGAATTAATAATACTGTACCTTGTCCCTGTCACAACACAGAAGTAAAACAGGACACATGGCATCCAAAGCCTGGTTCTGCAAAGGGAGTCCCCAGTTACCCCTTTTCCCTGCCAACCATCTGTAAAGCCAGGTGGTCTGAAGCCTGTGGCAGCTTATTGACACTCAACATACCAGGCAATTCTATCTAGATATTATCTATCCCCAGATAATACTTTTGAGATGGTCACTTGCAAAAGCACTTCAAGCACGGCTTTAGAATGCCAGCCTCTTTCTGGAAATAAATAAGGATATTTCTTGTAAAGCACTTTGAAGTCATTGAACTATAACTGCAAAATACATGACAATTGTAGTTTACAAGGTTATGGGTATAATATATCCAAACCCCTTGCTCACCATCACAGTTCTCTAGCACTGAAAATATGGATGTTATCTCTAATCCATCTTTTTTTGCCAGTTTTATGATTTTGAAGGAGTGGCAGCTATTTCTTTAAGAATTTCTGGCCTGGAGCACCACTAACGAGCACATAAGGATACAGCTGAAGAGGGCAGTTACAGGTGACTTTGGTGTGCTCCATTAGCACTGAGCTGGGGGAGGGAGAGGATGCTGGGAGGTCAGATACCCTCTTTTGACCATATCTGAGTTTTGAAAGGTTCTCTTAATCATATATTTGTCTTCAGATCAAACAGTCTATAATTCTAGACAATGTTATTGTGTTGTTTCAGAGGTGGGGTTTTTTTCCTTGGTAGCTTATACATAGATGATGTAGAAATTCATTATTAGACCACTTGTTATTTGGAAAAAAGAAATAAATGCAGCTGTGCTGGAGTTTGAAGTAAACAGGGCCGGGGTAGAGATAAAGAAAGAAAAGAGATTCAAAGATTCTGATTATCTTCCTGGGTAAACCAAAAGAAAATAAATAACTGCATTTAAGAACAATTATTAACAGATAAACTAAATATTGATTTACATAAAATGAATATTACTGTGGCAGGATTTTAAGGAAAAAAGAAACCTTAATGGTAGAATGCTACTTTGTCATTTAAATTTCCTATAAAATGTTTGTAAGCCTTTTCCCATGAAGTAAATCAGTTGCTAGGGTATAACTTTTGTATGCATCCCTGCATAAAACATCACTCTTTAGTTAGTAATACATCTAAGAGAACTATCAGCTGCCAGCAATAATAATACTTCTTTGCAAGATCTATCAGAAGAGACAAGATAAAGTACAGGACATGTGTTTCCATAAAAGAGTGTTCATTTTGTAAGTGCTTTGAGAATGGTCATAACAAAATACAGCAGTCTCTTTACTTATTGAAAGGATTTAAAGAAACCAGGTATGGAATTTGCCTCCTTGCTTCTTGAACCAAGATGAGAACCTTCAGTGTCGTGTTCTGCTTGGTGGCTGAGAAGCAAAGAGCAAGCTATTACAGTACATTTTACAGTATCATGATCATCCGTGCAGGTCTTTCCCTCAGGATAAAACAGAGTTCCTCTCTCCAAGAACTTGAACATAAACTCAGTGATAATTGCTTCTTCATCCTTCAAAAAGACTTACCTCAAGCATTATGATTTTTCTTCACTGGGAAAGGCAAGAAAAGCTTCAACCATCATGTTTGAAGCTACATTTTTTGGTGTCTTAAAATTCTGCTACTACCTGCTGGGAGGAATCTACCATTTTGGAAGAAAGAAAGTACAATAATCTCTTCTTTCTTTTGACTGTGGATCATTCTCTTTGTAGTTCAAGAAAGCCTTTCATGGACAGCCTTTATATTCACTAGAGGCGTACTGCCAAAGAAATACCGTGAAGTGGTTGAATGCCAAACCACAACACAGAAGTTTCAGTAAATATTTGAGGAATAAAATTTATAAATAAACTAGCCAGTTACTTGGCAATTAACAAAACAGCTCCACAACTTTGGCGAAGTATCTAAAACATTTTTTTTTCCTTCTATATGATAGTATTCTCCATTACACTTAAGCTTTTAGAGCAATATATACATTTGATACCAAAGCACAGAAAAAAATAGCATGTATTTAAGTGTGCTGTTTATGCTAACCTATGGAAAACAGCACAGGTTCAGAGAAGTGAAATTTATATTAACACGCAGGATGCAAATGAAAAATTGCCCAAAAATATTCTTGTGAAATTTTTTTTTTTTAGTTTTCACACTTAAAAAATCAGATTAGCAAATTGTTATCAGTGTTCGTTCTGAACCAGCCCTTTGTACTTGCTAAACAGCTGCATCGTGGAGTAAACAGTAGCACGAACTGAGCCACGTGGAGGCACAGGAGTAGCCTATTGCTCCAGGTTTTGACTTCACTGTACCTAACTGGAAACCAGGATCCAGGTGTTTAGGAGGGGAAAACCAACAACTTTCCTATAGGAAAAAATTTCACCTTGCACTATGTGGCTAAAAAGGCATTAAAAGGGAATAGATTGCCTTGGGACACCTCTGTGGCATGTGTTCAAGGTATTCTGGTTTTCCTGAGTTCATAGTTTTGGCTGGCGTTGATACATTTCATTGATGAAAGGAGGAAAGTTTGGCAATAATGGTGAAAGAACATTTTCTCCATAAATGAGAAGTAATTAGCAGTCAGAGCATGAGGAAGATAAATTGTTCCTTTGGGATAATTCAGAGGGCAAGCTGTTTCACTGTTGAGGTACAGATCGCAGACAACTCATGAGAGCACAATCAGCATGAGTGCTGTATATTTAATAAATACAGGTGTAAAAGGAACTGGCAGTAATCTAAGAGGAGTTCCTTTTTAAGCATAGCTTGGGGTGAGATATTTGGTACCAACATTAACAGGGTCAGATAGTGAGTAATGTGAAAGAAATACTGCTGCATTCTGCTGAACCACAAGTGATAGACAGCAGAGGGGTATTGTGCTGAGGTGTGTGAAATGCTAATGGAAGTTAAAGGCATGCTTGAAGCGATGACAGTTCTTTATGTTTAAGAAGTAGAACAAATACTTTTTTTTTTAACATAAAATCCTTGCAGTACTATCTCTTCTCTTTGTTTGTAGTTTGCAAGACCTTGAGCTCTGCTCCTCCCCCAGATACAAATGTCTGATTGGGTTATTAATATTGCATCAACTTTAAGCTTTTTTGTTTTAGCATTGAGTCACTAAATTTTATTTTTCTTAAAACCAACAGCTAATTTTAAATAGCAAGTCCAGATCTGAAAATCACAAAATGCTCATTTTTGTAGAGGACATGTATTGATCACAAATTTATCATCTCCTTTTCACTTTTGTTTTGTGTCTCTTTAATGACTTGTCTACCTCTTGTTATATTATTAAATTGCCTGGGGAAGTGATTTTTGCTCAATGCCTGTATAGCGGCCAGCACAGTGAGGTTCTGGCTCAGGCTACTGGGTAATTCACCTCTACAATTTGAGGTGCACCTTGTCAACTAAAACCAACCAGCAGCTGCTGTACTGCATTTTGCTAGTATAGCTGTGGTTTTGTTGTCCAAGGGACAAATTCATTCATCACTACAATTTTATGGAACTAAAATTTCCCACACAAGACATGTTCTTTTTGAATGCTTCAGCTCAAAAAGGTCAGAAAAAATAGAATCTGCACAAGTGTAGAAAAGGATGACCGGGACTGTCAAGGTGTAGTACACTTATTTCTTATAAGCCATGACTTACTACCAAGTAGAAATTAAAGTTAATTGATTACTTGGCAGAAAGCTTGAAAAATAGGACAGAGAAATACGTTTTTACATACGCTTTTACTTCAGTTATAGAACTTATTGCTGTAGCATGTGGATTTACAGAAAAAGGGTTATTGAGTGCAAGGACACAGATATCTTAGGAAGTCCTGGACTGTGATGCATATGCTTGGGAAGTTATCTCACTGTGAGCTTGTTTTTTACTTTTTTTTTTTTTTTACTTTTTGTTTTTTAACTCCTCCTCCATCCTTTTTTATTCAATATGTGATTGTTTTGTTCTAATAGGTCTCCCCAAAAATTCTGCCACTTTCTACTAGAAATTCTTCCACATGGCATGACCTATTTGGATCTTTTATCCAATTCACTGCAGCCACTGTTATACAGGTAGAAGATATCTGGACTTGATAATTAATAGTCTGTAACTCTGGGACAACGGTGTCACTTGTTTCTAGCTAGAAGGTCTCCAAGCTCTTTACCCAAGTTAATGAACATTGGAAAAACAAATTATCTGTGATGATTTTGTAATCAGAATGAGAGTTAGAGCAAAACAACGAGTGACACTGTCCAAACCATTTTTGAGTGTATATTTTCTTCTCCATAAATAATTTCATGTAGGATAACTTGAGATTTGGCTTAGGTGAACAGGCCACTTCTAATTTAGTAGAAGAGAAAACTCTCTTGGATTTCTGAAAATACTTAGGACGTCATTCTTATCAGTCTTTGTCAGACTAACATTTTGGACAGAGAGTCCCACATAACAAGAACATGCAGACTCTTGGCTCTCACTCAACAGTCCACCTCTGACTTACATCATACCTTCCCCTGGCTAGGCTAAAGGGAGGCTCCCTTTCCATGATATTAATCACTTCTCTCAGTCCAAGTAAGTTCATTTTGTATCTGCTCTGCAGTCCTGTTGCAGCTGAGATGAGCAAAGCTAGACCAGTCACCCCATGTCCACCTGAAGAAGACAGGGTAAACAGAAAGAGGGTGAGAGTGCATTAAGGGTGCTTAACAATTGCCGTGCTTGATCATGAAGGTCATGAGAGTTCATTTGAAGGCCACAAGGTGCAATTCTGGGAAGCTGTTTGTTTTTTTTTTTTTTTAACTCTGCTGTATTTAACAGTTTGTCCTGTATTCAACACAGTCACGAAACATCACATTCTTAGTGTCTGTAGAAGGTTAGAGTCCTGTCACTTCTGTGACAAACAGAAGTCTTTCTCTGGCGTCCATGTTTTAAAAGAAAATAAACTAGTAACCAAATAAAAACTCAAGGGTACACACCAAATCTCTTGGTTTTCATAGTCTTGTTCAGTCACCCACACCATGAACAGAAAATTGTGTGTGTGGCTCTGTCTGCTTCTATACAGTTCTGATTGTTCAGCGTGAAAAAGGGGAATCACAGCAAATGTTGAGGAAAAAAAAATAGTAACCTCAATTAAAGTTATGGTTACTTTTTTTTTTTTTGGATATATTCACTGGGAAGACCTTTTTCATCGAGACCTGTTCATGATGACACTAGTATAAAGAGAAAAAGATGGCAAAGTAGCCGTTAATTTTCTATCAGCTTATAAAGGCCACTAAAACCACTCAAAGCAAAATCAGGTCCCTACAGTGAGACCCAAATTTGAGCAGCATGGCAGAAGAACAGTTATTTCTAAGGGTGTCTGCAGCCATGCCAGAGTTTATCAAAACCGAAGGGCTCTTTTAATCTGTACTACCTGCCAACAGATGATTTCATAAACAGGTAGTTCAAATCAATTTTTAAATGTTTTTTACCACAATTTGCGTTATGCACCTGTGAAGCCTCATGTAGATCAGATGAAGGCGGCCAGTAAGATGAATGAATGACAGTTCTGTATTGTTCATGGTTTTATTTCAGGTGTTTTCAAGTCCTCTTTAATACCTCTTTTTTCCACTAATCTTGGGTATTTTGAGGTCTGTTTCAGCTGGAGCAGTTAGAGAGCAGAACTCAGCTAGAATCACATTAAATGTCCTTAAATGAATAGTTGCATGGCTAATATTATCCATAATATTGCCCAGCTTTTCAGGAAGTGGCCAGCCTACACTGCTTGCTCTGGCTGGACACACAGTGCAGGTGGGTGTTATCACTTTAACCCCCATTCTTGGTTTTGTTCCTCTTTATAAACATGAATACAGTGGTTTCATTTTGTTTGCTTGTTTTTGAGGCAGGGCAGGGAGGAGTGTAAAGTTTTTGCTCAAGAATTTAACATGAAGCCACTTCCAACATTTCTAGTTTTCAAAGGGAAACATGGACTGTTAAATTGCTGCAGCACAAGATGAGAGTCATTGAACTTATGCATATTTTAGAATAAACATTTATTTCAGTTGAGGTTACTTATGAGAGAGAGAAAAGAGACAGCAGATTGGTTTTGGTTTGTGTGTAAAGTCAAAGTTCATATACTTTCCCTGGTAAACATGGATTCGCATTTAAAACAATGACTATAGTCTGTAGCATTTGCTTTACAAAGTGTAGGTTATATATTTTAGATGCTAGAAATATTTTCAAAGAAATTTACTAAGTAATCTTTTCTTAAACGTGTATTTGTTTTTTGTTTCTCATAAAAAAAAAGAAATTGAATTTACCATCTTCATTCTACATACATCTACAGAGAGTCTGACTATCTTGGAAAAACTGGAAATAACTTTATAAATTGTTGTTGTCTGGCCAATTCATCTGATTGACTGAAACTGTCTGCTACTGAATTAGAAGGGAAGTTTGTATACTGCTTGTTTGGGTTAGTATCCTCAACCAGATTTTGATTGAGTTTGGTAACCCTGAACTGAGTAAGGGTAGTATTAATTCTCAAACAGGGAGTTAAATGTTTTGTTAAGCACAGTTTAAAATGGCTCTGAGACTTCAAAGTTCTTTGCCTACTGGATAAGCAATGTAAAGGTTGCAAGTCAGAGAACATTGCTCTGGAATTTTATTTTTCTGTGTATCACAGAAGAAACTAAAACTGCACAAGAAGACAGACTAATTTCTTTGGTGATGTTAAGAGTTCAGTGTTTTTCAATTGTCCTTATTTTTATTAGACTCACAGTATTTATTTGCCTGTGCCATGAGAAAAGGTAACAGAAAGTTTGATTTCACTGTGGAGGCTCAGTCCAAATGCTTCAGGTGAAGATGCATAGAAATGACAAGAAAAACCTTCCCTATCTGTGCTTTTTAGAACTGTGGATGTCTGAGATTACTACTTTTGTAGTCAAGCAGTTTGAGTGCAAATGGGATGGTGAAAAGCAGAGTTTTCAGTATTTATTTCCTGATGTATGCATGAGTGTAGTCTTCACTTTCATCTCTAGTTGCCTGCATCCTGAGCAGATGTATATATAGATGTGTGTAGTGAGAGGATTATTTTCCTGCGTCAGGTTTTATACCAGGAAGGAAGAACACCTTGACCTTGCTCAATGGGTTGCTTTAGTGGAGTCCTACCTTTTTGCGGCTCAGCTTAGTTTTAAGCTAATATTTGTACAGCCTGATGTACGGCATCTGGCTGAGCAGGGTATACATCCTACCACCCACGTGCTGTGTTTGACTTTTTTTTTTTTTTTATGAGCCAACTACTCTTACTTACTAGAACAGCTGAAAACACCTAGACACCATTAAGCAGAATAAGTTTTGCAGAGTGCAAAATGTTGGGGTCACAAGGGCTCTGTAGCCTTGTTTGCAGTAAAACTGGACATTAACTTTTTTTCAGAAAAGGCTGATGGGCAGGGAAGGATTGCATGCTAGTTACATGTTACTTCATTGTGTGTTAAGCTGATGATTAAATAGAATTGAGTAACATTTGTCAATAAAGAGAGTGAAACTTTTGTGCAAAGAAATAAAACTAAGAATTGCCATGAATTAAACCCCCAGAAAAACAGCATGATATATACATTCTTATTTTTAGTTTTTACTTAATATGTGTGCATTTTTAAAGTACGTGTGTTACTTGAAATCTCTTATAAGTGTCATTCAGTCTGCCATGAAAATATATTCTCCCCTTACCCTTCATTTTCCTTTTCTGTTTCATTTTTAAACTTAAAAGTTTACTTGATATCAAGGGGCTGCAAGTTAAAAGTATAGCAATTTCTGAATTTATCACCTTTTTCCTACAGACAGACCTCTCAATGACTTATATCTTACACCAGCCCTGTGATCCAAAGAAGAAGCTAGTAGAAAAGTTGTGGTAAAACCACAAAATCCTGTGCCATGGGAAAGTGCAAGGATGCCACTTATACCTGTTCTGACTATTTGAAAAAAAACAAACCAAAACCAAACCTGGAGAGCCAACAACACATGAACTTATAGACCTTTGTGCTGATAGTTTCTGTAATTATTGAATAGTGGGGAAGGGCTTGAGGGCTAAAGAGGAGAATTTTGGGGCTGGACTAGGTGGTGACATAAGGTTACATATAAGGCAGCTGCAGCAGATTTCAGAACACTACTGGAGTATATTTCCTGGTGTGCAGCTCAGCAAGTTTGGATCCTGGAATGATGAGTGGATGCCCCTTCGCAGGGAACAATTACTTGTGAGTCTGTCGTCCCTGTGTTTCACCTCATAACATCAGTTCAAATGATACAATATTAATGTAAAATATGAAAGGAATTTATGATTATAAATGCATAGACAGCTGTAAGTATTGCTAAAGTAAAAGAGATTGTACAAAGACTTGTCTGAGTACTTGTTATTTGATGGACTAGATATAATGCTGCCAGCTGTTACTGTGACAAGAAGTATTTCTGGTGTACGTTTTTTTCTCAAAAGCCTGCTATAGTGTCACAGTTTCTCAAAACAAAGCATTGCTTGAATTGTAAATGCATCAATTAGTTAAAAGGTAGGTATATATAGACATTTATAGTTCTTTAATTAAATAGTGTATATATTTCCTTAATTTTCTTCTTAGATTTAATTTTAGCAACCTATCTTTGGAAGATGAAAAAGATGACAAATCACAAGAAGGGATAAATAAAGCCAGCAAAGGTGGACTAGTCTATGGAGACTACCTACAAGTAAGTTAAATGTTTTTGTGTTTAATGCCCTGATTGCTCTTAAGACTTGAGCCAGGACCTGCGACTGACGCTGGTTCCAGGAGTCAGCCAGTCACTAAGGAGTCCAAGTGCCCTTTGTCTACCTGAGATCTCCATATGTAGTCAAGGACACAGATTCCTATCTCAGCTGAGACAGTGCAGCTGGATTGTGGGTTGGCTTCTCAAACTGCAGAGAGCCTGGACATTTTGATGGTTTTTGTAGAGGTTATATAGGTAAACCTAAACTGTGAAGTAGTGTACCACAAAAGGCTTTCTTTGGTTATTCTTTGGAAAATTCTCCATGTCAGTAGGCCGTGTGCAACTTCCTTAAATTATTGCATAAAAGTCCAGAATATTTGGCTTGAACAATATGGAGAAAAGAGAAAAAAAATACAACAAACTAACTAAAACCCCTGTGACAACTAGAAGTCATTAAGAAATAAGTAAGAACAAGAATAAAAAACCATAAGTAATAAAAGAATCTGGGGGGTGGGGGGTTGGGTTTTTTTGTTGTTGACAGCATGAACTGTGGTAGAACATATACTCTGTTCTTGAGAACACAAGACTGATTTGTTGATGTACTGTGCTACTATGTGGAATCTTGCAAATATTTCTTTTAAAACAGCTATGATTACATTGTAAATTTGACTTAGTGAAAAAATTCGTAATTGCAGAACTGTAATTTCTTGTACAGCCTCAGAGCTCTTGTGCAGATATTTTATTGCATAATTGCACAGAATTTTACTGTAAGACCTCTATTTTCGCTGAACAATGGTAATATACGATATACGATCCAGAAAATGTATTGGATATTTTGTTTTTTCTTTCTTTTTTTTTTTTTAATTAAATTCAGTCTTTAAATGATTTTCCAAACTTTACTAATTGAGGTAAGATTTTGGGTAAGATTTTTTTTTTTAAATTAAAAATAAAAAATTAAGAATAAAAGTTATACCTAAGACCACCTAACTCCTTATACAACCTGGAATATGGAGCTTATATATTTTAATATTATCCTTAAATATTACCTTTACACAGTAGGACTATCATGACTATTAGCAGAATTGAGAGCTTTACAGAACAGTTTTGGTCTGTTTTTTTTTTTTTAGCTGAACAAAATACTGAATGCTCAAGAACTTCAAAGTGAGAAGAGAGGGAAAAAAATACATGATGAGCATCTTTTCATTGTGACACATCAAGGTAAATACCCAGGAGTAGTTCAGTGGTGACTACCCAGCATTTTTTGCCATAGGGAGTTATTTAATGCTGAAGAATGCAATGCACAATTTGTTTTCATTTTAGACACAATTAGTACAATTGCTCTGTCTTTTATCTGCATTACT
This sequence comes from Piaya cayana, assembly GCA_013389865.1. Lineage (NCBI taxonomy): Eukaryota > Metazoa > Chordata > Aves > Cuculiformes > Coccyzidae > Piaya > Piaya cayana. The sequence continues at coordinate 24,998 of WAAB01006047.1, forward strand.
ATTTGTATATACAGAAAGGGAGAACTCTCTGTGGCAGTCAGCTGTCCATAGGACAACTTTCAAGAACAACTCTGCACAGCTGACTCTGTGTGGACAACTCTACACAGGGAGCCCCAAGTAACTGGCAAGAGCCCTTGACAATGTTCAAGGGCTTTGTGGAGATCAGTATGTGTTAGGTAGGAGGAAAGGCAGCATCTGACAGACCGCTCTCTGCTAGGTACTTGGAGCACCCTGAGTAGAGTTTCCCCCATGGAGAGCTGGCCATGAAGAGATGTCTTGCAGAGACTTGGCCATGGGGAGTTGTCCTAGACCCTCGTATATATTCCTTTATATAGTCAACTCGATGCTTAACAAGCTGTAAGTATAACCTTTGTAAACCAATTTTGGGACTGTTCTGTTTCTAGAGGAATGAAGGCGGTGAAACTCCTTCCTCATCTGAGTAATAGGTTGCTATGCAGTTTATTGTAGGCAAATTTTGTGAGTAGACTTGTGCCTTCTCTGAAACTTCAATCCAATTTTAATCGTCTAGTGGTTGTCTAGAAGCCAGCATACTGGTTAGGCTCTCCTTAACTCCTAATATCCATTTGTTTTGCAGATACTGGCCTGATGATACTTTCCTGCTACTGACAGGAAACTTGTAGATGATATAACAATTTTAAGCAGCTCTGGAGTTAGCTTTTGTTGGAGTATCAGACCTAGATTTTCCTCTTTCCTGATTTTGTATTGAGCATTCTGTTCATCAAATCTCTGACATGTAAAATATGGTTTTAAAAAATTGCCAACATTCTTGACAGTAGATTATTTCATGTAATAGTTTAGGTAAAGGACAGCATAGCATAACAGGTAACATGTTTATGTATAGGCATGTTTTTCACCAGCATTATAAAAATAGACCATTAATTTCAACCCAAAATGTAAGCGTTTTACTTCTTCAATGCTGTGATGAAAAGGCAAAATAATGATGAAATTAACATTAACAGTACCTTTCCTGTTGTAGCTTATGAACTTTGGTTTAAGCAGATTCTGTGGGAAATGGACTCAGTGCGGGTGATCTTTCAAAATGGCCATGTAAGTTAAGAGCAAATATTATTTTTGAGAAAATGCAGCCCTCTATTTCTCTTGCCTCTGTCTCTCAGCCCGATATGTTCTGGTTTTACTAAAGCAACACGTACTATTTTTTAAGAATAGATATCCCCCCCAAAAAAATCCCAAACATAAAAAAACATGAAGGAAATTTGGCTAAATGGCTTTTATATCCTGATAGTACAGAAATTTGATCAGCAAAATCTTACTTCCTCCTGAATCCTACCTTTTGCATAGCTCACTCTCCACGACTAATTTCATTGGCCAAAATGCTCTCATACTCTCCCACTACTGTTGTGTAACTACAGAAACTTAACTTTGGAATAGTCTGCTGCAGAAAAAGTGTGCTCAGAAGTGAAACTGAAAACCAGAGGTCTCACAGGTATTTTTATATTGAAAAGTCACTTTTTCCTTTGCTTAATTTTTTGAAGTCTACGTACTATATCCTTCCATCCAATAACTGTAAAACAAAGGAATTCTTTTCAGTAGTTGTGTACTAAGAAATCCAACAGAAAAGAAATAATCAAAGCCCATGTTCATTGTATGAGAACTTCTGGAAATTACAGAATAATTTCAGAATAACAGGAATATTTTGAAGATCTCTAAACATTTGTCCAAAGCTAAACACATCTCATAATAATAGATAACAAAGGAAAACTCCTGATCTGATACTACATCCACAGAAAAAGGCTGACTGCATGTAATTTGAGAAATACCTTGAATAAAATCATGAGCATGTGTACAGAAAGAAAACTTGAAACTACACTGTATTGAAAGAAAGAACCTTTTTATCATTATGTCTGATGACAATATTCTCTCTCATCCTCCATATTAATAAATCTATTGGGTTTTCAGTTTTTTGCAACCGATAAAAATAAGCTTTTAAGCAGAATAATTTTTCATTATTGATTTTTCTGAAAAATGAAATTTTGCTTATAATCATAATTTGAACTGTCAATTTTAAGGTTCAGTGTGCAGCCAGGCAATTAAGGAAATGGCTATCATCTTACTTTTTTGTAGTATGATATTTTCTAGTTGCATGCCTGGGCCTTAGAGAGAAGTTAAATCTTTTTGAAACTAAAAGGAATTTTAGCAGACTTCTGCAGGCAGTGTTCAATGTACCCAAAAGAGAGCTTCTGCAGTTTCCACTTAATATTTTCTATTTCCCATCAGAGGCAGTCTTCTCTATTTTCCTCTGCTTGCTAATGCACATTTCTCATGCATATCTTTTTAGATATACCTCTTACAATACTCTGATTCTTAGCTTTTAAGTACTTTCCATACCTGCCTTATGACTCATTCTTCACAGTAACAGAAATGATGGTAGAAATGATTAAAATAGAAAGCATAATATAATCATATTATACCATACATCATTAAAATTGTATTGTAGTAATTGAAAATGGTCTCATATGACATAAATCATTTTGGTCTAGAATTTAATTTCTTGTGGTGACTTCTATTCTGGTCAAAAATGTACAAAAGAAAAAAATTCCTATCTACTGGCCTAGTTGTAATGCATCATCAGTCAGAGAAAAAATGGATTTCAGTCTTTGAAAATTATATTTTCAGTTTTCAGTTAAAAGCAGGATTTTCTATTCAATATGAGATTCTGCTGCAATGGATTTCAGATGTAAAGGAATTGGTATTGTAGTGATGTACGTCAGTGAAAAGACCTGCAATAAATACATAGGATATAAAGAGCACATCATTCTGTCTTGTTCTGATGGTTTTTTTTTTTCTGCAGGTACGAGATGAGAGGAACATGCTGAAGGTTATTACTCGAATGAACAGAATTTCAATGATTCTGAAATTACTTGTAGAACAGTTCTCAGTTTTGGAAACTATGACTGCATTGGACTTCTTTGATTTCAGGTAAATACTTACAATTTCTCCATAGTAATCCCTGAGCTGGTATTTCCTGTCCTTAAAATTGCTGGTGAATTTTGCATGTACCCTGGAAGCCTCATTCAGCAAGCTGAGAGCATACCTTAGAAAGATAATAATGACATTAGAGTGCAAGGGTCAGTTGAGCATGAGTCCAGCATGCTCTGCAAATAAGCGTTAATTTTCTACATTTATGTGTGGTGCTGCTGAATGTCTTCAGAGTAGAAAGTTAAAAAAATAGAAATGATATAAAGAGCTCATGGTTCCATTATCAGTTTACTTGAAATGTGCCACTGCACAGTTGCAGCCATATTCTATGGCAAACCAGAAGTGCAATCTCCATAGGTTATCAAATAGATACTTCAGATTTCTTGCTTTGCTTACTGTTTCCTTGTTTCATGTTTTCAGTGGGTCTGCAGTGCTGGAGGCTTCAAATGACTGAAAAAAGCATTGCTGTCTCTTCTTTTTTCTCCCCAGTAAATTCTACTCACCAGTAGCATAAAACGTACCTGGGTCAGTGGTTGGTAGCTCTTCTGCCTTCTGCCCAGACTTTCCTTGTGATCCCTTGACTTGGTTCACTTTTCTCAAAGCATTACTATCTCTTTCCCCACTTCTGCTGTCCCTCCACTACAGCATGTGATAGCTTCACTCACTGCTTTCCTGCTCTTATTCTGTTTCTGTCACTAACCCATCTGACTCATGACCTCAGTGCTATACAACATCCCATCAACTTCTGCATTGTTTTAGTATGCTTTCCTTTCTGTCTTTTAATGTACCCTAACTAAAAAGCACATGAAATTACAATTTTTCTTCTCTTGGAAGTTTGAAACATCTGCACTGCCTAGCATTAACTACAGCAGGGGAAATCCTTGGGCTAATCATCCATTGGGATGCACTCTTGCTTCTGCTTTTCGACAATATACTGTCAATTGATAAACAAACATGAGATCAAATCAATGATCTGTTTGAGTCAAATCTTCTATTTGCAATTCCGAGTGCATCACAATTATCTAGCAACATGGGTTTTCAGATTACTTTTATAGATCATTTTTTCCAGCATGCTCATAAAATGTAACTCTGAAAAAAATCCTTTTAATGAATTAATCCCTTAAACAAAACCTACTAAATGTTTTTCTGAATGTTGTTCTATTGTATACATAACAATTACTCTGTATAACAAGCCTATTTAAAACACACTCACTGGTACCTTAAAAATGTGTAAGTTTTTATAACAGTTATTTGGGATAAAGCTGCTTATTCTGTCAGGAAATGAAATAACATTTGCTAATGTTTCCTCCTGTACATCACACACACAAAGCTGCCATTTTAAAACACAGTACAAACCTAGAAGTGTATATATCTGTGTATGCACAAACAATGTATAGCTAGAAAATTAGAATATGTTATACATATACAGCAGTTTCATTAAAATAGGTTTTTTCCTTTTCTTAATTGCAATCATATAAAGAAAAATGCTCGGGTATCTATTTGATATTCTTCAAATGTGAAATATGTATTTTTTATTTTGTTGAGAACCAGAGAACCCCAATCACTGTAAAATAATATCCTGTATTTTATTGTCTTTGTTTCTTCTGTTCCCAAAGATACTACCTAAGCCCAGCCTCAGGCTTTCAGAGCCTACAGTTTCGCTTGCTAGAGAACAAAATTGGTGTTCCCCAAAGTCTGAGAGTCCCCTATAACAGAAGGCATTATCGTGACAACTTCAAGGGACAGGATTATGAACTACTGCTTAAATCAGAGCAAGAACCAACACTACTGCAGCTTGTGGAGGTAAAAATGTCCTTCATTGGCGTCAGTGATAAATAACTTTTCCCTTACAGAAACAAGTATGCTGGTAATTTCCATCAGTCATGTCTGGATCGTTACTATCTTTCATAAAAAATGTGGTTATTCAGTAGTAAATTACTTGATTTTTCATAGCATTTCCTTTTGTCTGGGAAGTTTGAGTGTTAAGTTGGTAAACTGCATTGTGGAAATACAAGCTAAGAATATTAATGTACTGTTTCATTTGCATTGTTTTTCATGACCATAAGCCCTTTTAAGATTAAAACTTAAGAAGTATTCCTACTTTTAATTATAGTTATTAGAAAGTTTTAAAAAAGATAAAAGGGAAAAATGACTACCCAAAATAGAAAGGAGAAAATATGTTAAAGAAAAGTTTAATTATCACTTACCTTGATTTAATGACTGTCTCAAAATTATGAATGACACAGAGTAATTCCTCTAACGCTATTTTCATTTTCATATGGAAAATTTACATAACTTCCTAAAGAATAAGGCAGCAAAAACCTCAGTAAGAGCATTCTCTCATATCATGCCTATCCATTTGTCTATGGCACCTTATACAAAACACCTAAGAAATTTGTCTAGCTTTTTTTGATTCATTAAAGACTTCAGTCTTTTATCTTTCAGACGAGGAGCTAAATTAAGTGATCCCTAAAGGTAGTTTGACAATAAACATTCTTAATCTGCCCCCCTCCCATTTTCATTCCAATTATTAAAAGGAAATCGAGAAAGCTTTGTTAACTGCCAAGTAAATTTCTGTCTTCTATAAGCACATATTTTGATGTAAGCTAATGACAGATTCACCCTATCTGACATGATAAAACTTGATTGTACAAGTAGATGGTTATATTATTTTCTTTCCAAGTTTTATCTTTGCAGTTATCCCATATATGTGGAATCAGGTTGTTTTTCTGTATCTGCAAGGGAACTGGTTTTAAAGATATTCTTAGAATGAGACAGCCTTTGCCTTCCAACACTGGTTATTTAACACAGAACCTGTGAGTGCATTTGTACAGCACGATTATGCAGGTATAAATCTTTGTGGACATGCTTACTCCAGCAACAAGTTCCTCTACAGGATATTAAACCAGAACAACTATTGTAGTATAATTTATGTTGCTATATTTTGTAATTCTAAGGTAATCTGCTTGCATTATTAATATTTGATGAAATTAGGTTGTTGTTGTTATTATTATTAAAGGCATGGCTGGAAAGAACTCCAGGACTCAACGCAGAAGGATTTGATTTCTGGGGACAATTTCAAGTGAATGTTTTAAAAGGTCTAGAAGAGGAATTTGCCTTGGTGCAGGTATATAATATACCCTTGATCCAGCTATAAGCAATGGTATCTGGCAAATGACATCCTAACATAAATCTGACTTTTGGCCCAATCATAGTTTCTCACTCACTTCATGTCATCTGTAGAAGCTTTTGTCTGCGAGAAGCAGAGAAAATTGCACTCTTTTCCAGGAAATCTGTATAAATTTGTAATTTGACATCCAAGACAGCTTAAAACATGTGGTACATGAATTAATTGGAAAAGGAAAGGGATTTATCAATGGAAGGGCTGAACTTGAGTTTATTGAAACTACAACTTCACCTTTAGTTAGTACATATATCTATATTTCAGAGTAAAAATCCACAAAGTCTGGGCTGTGAGTTGCATGGAGTGTCACTATAAATAGCCCATTTTTATTTAACAGTATGTCACAATTTTCTGCTATGTGATGGTTTGAATTACACTGGCAAATAAACACAAGAAAATATCTGAATATTGTAAGACTTGTAGCTTTAAGTATATCTTTCAATGGGAAAATCATTATAGCATAATTAATTTCTAGAGACTGTTTACAACTTTCTAACTGTATAGACGTTTTTATTATTATCTTACACACAGCTGTGCAAGGATGACCTCTATTTGCCTTAAAAAAATCAAAATAATCAGACTTCAAAAAATAAAGAATAAGTGTTTTTAAGGTCTCAAGACCTAAACAAAAACTGATAAACTGTGATTTTGTTTGAACATTCATTCATTCATCTGAATTATGTTTGTGACGGGTTTAATTTTAGACCCTCCTGAATAGCCAGGTTGTGGCTGAGAAGAAACTACATCTCCCAGTATTCCATGCAATTTTCTACGTAGGTCAGGGTATAAATTAGGGAGTCAGACACTCCTCCCAGCCTCTCGTCTTCTGTTCCCGTGTGGGAAAGGTCTGGTGCTGTGTCGGTCTGTGTGTGTGTGAGTCAGGCCCAGTGAAGCCTTGTGGACTCCAAGAGCGGCATGGAATGCCGAGTGGTGATTTGCTATCTGAGGAGAGTAATGATTTTTTTCTCTAGTTAGCTTTTATTGATCTGTTTCTGGATTCTTAATTTCTCTTCGTGGCAGAGGGAGGTTTCTTTCTTGAGGGTCTCTGATTATGTGTATATGGTATTTTAGTTGTATATAAGTGTTAATACATATATATATCTCATACAGCTTTGGTCTGCTTGTTCTCAGCATTTTCAGTCTTTCTTTCCTTCTGCCTTTCTCCCTTGGGTTTGTACAGGGGTGTGGGGGGAGGAGGAAAGACTGTTCTACTGTGGGTTTGAGTGCTGTCCAAGGGGGTTCCACTCAACCTTTCACAATGTTGATGGCTATTTGATTGTACATTTTGTGGTAGTTGTATTTTTCAAAGTACAGTGACTCAGTGATTCATCTCTGTTGTCTGAAAACACAGTTTCTACATTTAAAATGTAAATTTAGAGTACTTATCATGAAAACAGAAGTTGCATCATAGGTCAGTCAAGAACTTAATTTTCCCTAGTGAATTCCAAAACCTGTTTTTGTTTTAAATGTCAAAGGCCAAACCAGAATCAGAAGAAAAAGATGACTTATTATCTGAATTCCAAAAACAGAAAGATGTATTACTTTCATTATTTGATGAAAAACGCCACGAACATCTGCTTAGTAAAGGTAGGCTGCATTAATATATGTCAATATGCACTTTTAGTTTTTTATACATGATACACATAACCACAAAATAGCATTAAATTTGCAGAAGAATCATTAACAATCTAAGGACGTTTGTATTTTGCAGGAGAAAGACGACTGTCATATAAAGCACTGAAGGGTGCCTTAATGATCTACTTCTACAGGTAAAGTTAGAAGCTTTACCTTTAAGCCTTACTGGATAGAGGAGGGGTGAAGGTTAAGGACAGCTATACAGGTTTATTTAGGTTGAAATGGGCCTTGGAAAGTAATCTAGTTCAACCTTCCATGTAAACTCAAAGGCCAGTTTAGGCTGCTCAAAGCTGTGTCCAGTTGAGTTTTGAATATCTTCAGGGATGGAGTTTGTTGTGGACTCTCTGGGCAACAAGTTTGTGTCTGCCCAGATACTGTTCCTTAGACTAAAAATAGCAAAATGCCTTGTTCAAACTGTTCTACAGAATGTCCTAGGAAGATTTAGAGTATTTTTCCATGTGAAGGAAAAGGCACAGGATAAGACTTATATGGCAGAAGCATTTGTTAGAGGATCTACCAATATTTCAATACCAATTTAGGAAAAATGTATGTTAAGTTACTTTTACGCATTGGTGGAGCAATTATTTGAAAAATACAGCGTATCACAAGAGGTCTCACTGCTTGCTTTCTTTTTTTCCAAGAGAGGAGCCTCGCTTTCAAGTCCCTTTTCAGCTTCTTACTTCCCTTATGGATATTGATGTGCTGATGACCAAATGGAGATGTAAGTTTCACTTTTTGACCGTGGTGATACTCCCTCCTATAGATGCAAGTAAACTGTTCCTTTTCACCCTCTTTTAGATAAGTTATACCCAGAGTTACAGAACTGACCTTCTGAGAAGATCCTTCGGGAATGACATTTTTTTGTTTGTCACTCAGCCTTGAGGGAAGATGAACATCATCTTCTGTGATCATTAGCTATATAGGCATAGCTATCACTTCTATGACATGATTTAAGTTAGAGGAACAATTTTATTTAAGGGACAGGTATATATATTCCAAAGTCTGCCAAAAGATCATCATGACATCTCTTCATATGCAAACATTTCTTTTGCTCCTTCCCTCTCTAGACATTCATAAATAAATACATTAAATCTATATTAACAAAGCATAATAATGTATAATTAATGTATTCACTCTGTATTAACAGTAATTTTGTATTAGTTGACTGAAGAGGAGGTATAATTATCTCCTAATCCTGCATTGCTAATAGTTCTGTATCTCTGCAAAGATTTCTGCATGATCTTTAGTATTTCAGTGATGTACTTTAATGTGACTCTGGTTATATCTTAACACTGAACATGTGACACAGCCTTCTTTTCTATTAATTAGATAACCACGTCTGCATGGTGCACAGAATGATTGGCAGCAAGGCTGGAACTGGGGGCTCATCTGGCTACCACTATTTGCGCTCAACAGTGAGGTAAGAATAATTTCCACAATTACCTGCAATAAAGCAGTTCACAGACACTCTAATGCCAGGATTTCAGATGGTTCACTGGAGACCAGAGGGCTGTTCTTTCTCTTCTGGGACTCTAGCAGTTCCTCCTAATTGTTGTTGTACATTTACTTATTGGGTTGACAATATTACATTCCAAGCCTTTTGGGACAATACCCACCCTCATTTTGATCACTCATTTGAAGTGCAATTTTTCATTTTTGATCAACAGATCTAGGCATTGCTGTAATAGCAGTAACATTAGTCCTGCATTGTTTAGTTTGTGTGCAAGCTAGCCCAAGTTGATTAGGAGATACAAGCTGCAAGTGTGTCCTATCTACTGTGCAACTGATGACAGTATCTTTATTCCTTGACCTCAAATTATACAGCCTAAGGTATTTCAATTTAGGACTAAATATATTCTTAAAGATGACAGTAATTAATACTCTCAAGCTGTGCAGGCAACAATTAGAAACACGTCACCTATTGGATGAAGCAGAAAAGGAACTTAAAAACATGACTGGGGCCTAAGCACAGACTCTGAATGGGTAGAACATTTATTGACACAAAATTTGAGGATTCACCTAGTTAAGACAATTGAAGCTTGTTAGTTGCAACTATTTTTTACAGTCCTGAACACCAATATGTCAAAAGGTATAAGGATATTTCAAACATCTAAGATGACCTTCTTCGATCTTTGTTTTCAAAGAAAAACTATATGTAGCTGGTAACTGCCATGTATTGCTGTGGGCAACAATTCTTATCATAACCATTTTAAGGAGAGGTGGAACAGAAAGGAGATAGTTACATCAGAATTCAAAGATTAGAGGTTCACTGTCTTTCAGCAAGACTTTTCACTCTTCCTTAATTTCAGATTAACATCATTCCTAGATAAATTCTACTTAACATCTACTATAAGAGCAGAGGTCTGGAGATACTCTAGGCCTACATACTCTGCATTTTCAGGAGAAAGATGTGATTGTCTCAACCACATTTCCTTTCTAAGTCTCAGCTGCTGTGCGCTAGAAACAGTCAGGATTGCAGTTTTACTCTGGAATATTCAAGAGGTAGATTAGTGCAGAAACCTTACTAAATAAATAAAAGCAATGTAATGATTCCTGAGGATTCTGAAATTACAGCCATCTATGTCAATATTATAGTATTAATTGCTCCTATTATCTCTTTCAGTGACAGATACAAGGTGTTTGTGGATTTGTTCAATCTTTCAACGTTCCTAGTGCCAAGACACTGGATACCAAAGATGAACCCAACCATTCATAAGTTTCTTTACACGGCAGAATACTGTGACAGCTCCTATTTTAGTAGTGATGACTCTGACTAGACTGGTTGCTGTTAAGAACTTCAGGACTTTCAGCCCCAGTGGTGCTACCCCTCAAATAGCACTGCTACTTTGACAGTGTGGGTGTGTAAATATGTGAATAGCATGATCAGCAAATGGAAGAAACTTAATTGTTTGTATAAAAAATAATCTTTATTGAGTTAGCCTATATTAAAACTAAAACAATACCCCAATTCAACTCAACCAGTTTAACTCTTAGCTGGCTTCTTAAAACCTACACCTACCTACGGAGCAGGAGCAACTTACATACAATTAACATCATGTCTTACTTGTACATATTTGTTTATTTGTTTGGTTCATGGTTGCTAGTAATTTACTAATTCTAGCTGAGGATATAATTAAGTCTCAATAGTCTCAGAAACATATTAGTTTTTGTGCTCTAGCAGAATTTTTAAAGGAATTTCTGTTTAGAGTTTCAAAAGCTAGATTTAAAAAAAACTATTAAGTCTCAAGTCTACAGCCACTCAAGCCTCTTGAACTTTTACATGCATCAGGAATCATGTTGCTATCTGTGTTGTTACATGTGAATGTAAATACCTTCAACAGAAATACTGTTAAGATATAAAGATATAAAGAAGTACCGACTTTGCACTTCAAATAAAGGAGTATTTAAAGCTCTTCTTTTGTTAAGGCTTCTTCTACAGCAAGGACAAAAGTCCAAACAACATTATGACAGGTATTTAAAATGTTTTTTTATTCAAAGTATCATTGAAATGAAGATAAAATTTATATATAATAAAAGCTAGACAAATTTGACCACAGAATATTGATAAAGCTGCATCATCTTCTCATAGATGGACTCCTGTCTTTTTAAACGCTTCCCTTGGAAATACACATAGGCTGCTGGTCTCCATTTCTGGTGAGCTGCTCTCTATCTTAGCATGTCAAGTACTTATGCCTCCTACCACCTTAAAAAACATTGGTGGAACATCTCTGTTTGACTCTACTACAAAAACATTACACTTAATGAGAATTAGGAACTTTGGCTCTTTTTTTTTCCAGTTACAGAAGTGTGCTATTTGTTGTTCATAAACTGCTAAGAGAAAGCCACACTACAGAAGAATGTAAGACTACAGAAAAAGTCTCCTTTTGTTAATCCGAAGACTTTTAAACTGAAGGACTGCAGTACTTCAGAGACACTGGTTGCTCAGGAAACAACTTTAACTACCTTTTCCATTCTCTATTCTTTTAAATTCAGAAAAATGTAGGATTTCACAAAAAGGAGGAAGACAAAATGTACACCTGTCAGAGATGCTAGGAAAGCCAAAGAAAGTATCAATGAACAACAGAGAGACCATTTTCTACCAGCTGGCCTTTCTCCTTGCCTTATAAGAGTAGATCTAACTAAGGCTCTTCTTACATTCAAAGCATTTCAATTACACCCTGTCATGCTATTGACTATTTGATCCAAATTCCTTGCCATTTGTCAGAACTTCTTGCAAGATTTTTTTTTTTATGGAGTAGTATTCAAAGGCACACTCACAGTTTCAGTCCATCTTTATAACTTTTTCTTGTACCTTCTGATGTTGATTCTGAGTTGTCGTATTCCATGAGAGATTTGACGCACAATGCATTTCAAATAGAAATACTTTTAAAAACTCCAGCCAACCCATTCCTGCACTGCCTAAAAGCAGGAATTGCTCTTACAGACATTTTTTTATTTCAGAAAATGTTGCTCTGAAGTAAGACTTCACATACAGTGTCTGTCCAAATAATACTTGTCTCTGACTAGTAAGTATCAAACAAATACTGATGAAACTGTATCTGCTATACCTGCAAATGAAACAATAACAACAAAAAAATGTTAATGAGTACTGAATGTGTAACAGAAAGGTAGTATACAAATATGAATTCTGGCACTTTTCAATCATTCAACTATATACGGCTTGGTTGAACCGGCAACCACTTCATTTTTCCACTTGGACTCATCCAACCTCTTTCAAAACATAGCAATGATTTTCTGTTTTCTCTCTGAGGATCCCACTATACTGCTTTACTGACATGGAGAAACACATCCCAGCACACAGCCTTTACCACTTTAATTATTTTTTGTCAGACTTACCACAGACATTGCTGCCTATCTTAACATGAACATAGCCATCTATTCCCCACATAGGCCCCCACGAGTTCTGTACAATCCAGTAAGGAATACTACCTGGAAGAGTCATTTTTGTAAACAAAAGACAAAATGAGATGTGGGAAGCATAAAAAACTTCTAACACTCTACAGTGTTAATTAGCATTTTAATATCTTACAGTTGACGATGGTTTGATGATGTAGTACAGAAAACCTACTGCTGTTCACGTACAGGACAGAGCTATTGTCCAGTGTCTAACAGGCTGTATACAGCCTCTGCTAGTGTAAAGACAAATATAGCGATGTTCATGACTTTACAAGGAAATAAAGACTCATGGAACTGAAGGAGCACAGACAAGAATTTGTTCTCCTGGGATCAGACTGTGCTTCCAGAATTGATGTGACACAAAACAAAACAGCTCTCAAGTGAATACCCAGTTTTGAATTCCAATCATTTGTTCCACATGAGGCGAGTTGCAAGTAAGAATAAAAATGCAAAACCTACTGGATTAAAGTTGACTTAATGGAAACTCACCTGTTCTATCAAAACCAGTGATTAGAACAGCATGATTTGCTCTTCCACTGGAGCAGTGATACTGTATGATCCCACCAAGATAATCCTGCCAGCTAACCGCATCTACTGTTACTGCCAAAGGGCCCCAGTTAACAAGCATCCTCATCATTTCTTCCTCTTGACCACTGTGAAAGAAGAGGTAATGCCAAGTTATTTAAGTTAGCACACTTAAGCAGTTTGAGAGGTAGTGAACTAGTTGTCAAGTATGATTCAAAAATCAAGTAACTAGAACTGTTCCTTTGAATTCCATATAACATACATCAATGAATATGTATTTCATATCCTACAACACAGTCACAAATCCAAAGATGCTATTAAAAAGAAGCAGGTTTCTGGGTTAGGTCCGTGGGTTATGGTGAGCGCTATGCACTTTCTATACATCACTCCTCTCAATTACAACCAGCTTTTGACAAACCATTAGTCTACAGAAGTACCTCTTATATCATACATAATAATAAAGTAAAATACGTATCTCAAACACGCCAAAACACAGAATGTTACCACTATCAGCTATTTACCACTACCATCCTCATACAGTTTCACGTATGGAATATATTAGAACAGGAAGTCTTTATCACTGCATGGTGTGTGTAATAACTAAGTTTGGCAAATACAGACTCGCAGACTTTCTGATTTCTAACTAAAATCAGACTTTCTGATTTTAGTTACTTATATCTGGCAGTAATTCAATTCTTAGTCAAAATCATACTTCCTGTCTTGAACTTCAGTATGCAGCTGCATTTTACTGAGAAAAAATCAGAAACAAACTTTCTAGGTAAAGGAACCTAAAAAGCTATCAGCTGCCTTTAGAAAACTCAGCTGATAACAGCGTTTACCAAGCCATAGACTGGAGGAGGATGTGGGTGGGTATGTAAAATTGATAAATACTATAGTAACTGAATACTTGCTGATTTTTTCAATAAATTCCAACTACTATTGGTAGGAGTTCCTGCTTCTGATACTACAGCAATGTGATGTTCATTTAGCATATATTAAAAATTGTAACTGACTCAATGTTCCAGTTTAAACAGAGACAATGAAAAAGATCTAATTTCAAGACACAGACTTAAGCTTTCAAATTTGAACAGGCTTAGTAATGGCAGGGGTGAGATGATTCTGTGTGGCAAGGCTTAACTCTGAAAAATGTTACGTATTAATTCTTATCCAGTACACAACTGCAGGACTGATGCAATCAACCTCATAACCTTTGGCTGGTCAATGCACTATTGGCTCTACCTTACTCCACAGAGAACACAGAAGGAACAGTACAGCAAACAAAAAGAATCAATAGTAGCTACCTGAAGTCATATGCAGCAAATCCTGTTATTGAAACTCCAAACTCTGAGTGACCAAAATAATGGCACAGTCCTGTCTGAGCTTTAAAATTGTATTCTGAATCTCTCACAAGTTTTACTTTTGTCTGCAAGAAGAAAAATGAGAATTTAACACATTTGTCTTTAGCACTATGCTGCACAAAATACACTGAAAATGACCACAGAACTTACTTGAAATTCAGTGCGTTCTCAGTGAGATTAGAAATATGAAAGTCAATTTGGGAAATAAGATACTTACTATCTTTAGTGTCATTATTCATGAAGAGAGCTTCAGAAGGGATTCAGAAGTCTTTAAATAATTAACAAAATTTAAAAGGCATCTCTGGTTTAAACAAGCCTCACAAGCAATTTCATTGATTTCAAGACACAAGAGCCTATGCATTCATTTAATGAATAATTATTTGTTCTTTTCAAAGGACATTGACACACAAAATTATTCTCCCCTTGGGACAGTTCAAGAACCAAAAATATCCCCAAAACAGCTAAAGAAAATACTGAAAAGATGTCCAATTCTGCTATGACCGTCAAATACCCATGTTAATATATAATGTATTATAAAGACTGTCACAGTACAAAGCTAGTACATCAAACTTTTACATTTTTCTTGCCTTCTGCAGTACAGCATGTTTCTGACAATGTTTTCTCCCATCTTAATTCCTTTCCTCTATTGCAAAGCAAGAGGGAATTTTGCTTCAGAGGAATCCAGATGAACATGCTCTGTCTTTCTTGGGAGGCAAACTTAAACAAGTTATTTAGACTGTTACTAGACTGGTTATAGGAATCTTCAGGTGCAGAACTACAGCTACTTAAAAAGGAAAAACAGCTTTTTTAAAAAACATAAAAAAACCTTGGAATTATTTTAATGTCCTTGTAACTCATACTGTTTTCCTAGAAAGCACTTAATTCAAAGATACCAGAACATTTCTGACATTTCTGCTTACATATATGATTAACACACATTTTGCATAATTCATTAATGAAATGCGTTAGCTACCGGTAAAAGAGAAACCGTGGCTGCATTTTCTTGTTTTGGTTTGCAAGTGAAACAAAGTTAAATGCAATAAATTTTATTCTGAGGTTCTCCACACTCCTGCATGACTCTATAGTGTTTGCAAGAAACCACAGAAACCTAAAAGCAGAAAATCTCAACATCTCTCTTTTGTTCTATATGCTAGTGCCTAAACTTGACACTCAAATCCACAAAATGACACATGGCTCCTTCTACACTGTGTATCTTTGCCATTCTAATTGAATTCAGTGGAAATACCACAGCATTCAAGTAACATTATTTTCATTATTATTTTCATTATTTCATTTCAACATTATGGGTTGATTTGTTACATTCACAAGAACATACATAGACTATAAAATTCCAACCAAGTTTCAATTCTGTTTCAAGAAACTCTCTCCTTATTCCAGACTATATAAATATGCAGCCACATATGTATACACACACATATATGCATACATATAGACACATATATGTTTAAAATATCAGATGACCTGTACACTTCACCTTCCCCCATTAAAAAAACAAACACGTTAATATGAAAGCTAAGGAAGGATTCAAGATCTATGAGAAGTTTCAAACCTGGTTCAGCCAGCTCAAAGCACTAACAGTGGATCCTCCATTGCAGCCATAATTATTGTATGAACAGTCAATGACCTGCTGTACGCTGAGTTCTTCCAAGTTATTTCCTTTAATTGCATAGGCAGACTCTATACCACCCACAACACTGAAAGCCCAGCAGCCTCCACACTGGTACAAAGAGAAGGGAAACAGAGAAGAAAGAAAAAGTCAACTTGGTTTTTAAAGCCTAGTATGAAAAGACAAAAAAAAGAGTCATAAGGGTCTTCTAATGCTTATAATTTACCACATAATCCTTGAACTTTGTCTATATAAACCTCATGAGGTTCAACAAGGACAAGTGGAAGGTTCTGCCTTGGTAGGAGCAACCCCTTGTATCAATACAGGATAAAGGGATTGAGAGCAGTCCTGCTGAGAAGGACCTGAGGGTAATGGTGGGTGCAAAACTGGACATGTGATGGCAAAATGCACTTGCAGCGCAGAAGGCTAACCATATCCTGAGCCAGAAATGTGGCCAGCAGGTCAAGGGAGGTAATTCTGCCCGTCTACTCTACTCTGGCGAGACCCCACCTAAAGCACCAGTTCCAGTTCTGGAGCCCTAAACAAGAGAAAGACAAGGATCTGTTACAGCAAGTCCAGAGGAGGGCCACAGAATGATCATAGGGATGGAACACCTCTCCTATGAGGCAGGCTGAGACAGTTGGCGTTGGTCAGCCTAAAGAAGAGAAGGCTCTTGGAAGACTTTATTGCAGCCTTCCAGTCCTTAATGGGGTCCTACAAAAATGATAGGGACAAACTTTTTAATAGTGACTGCTGTGACAGGACAAGGGGTAATGATTCAAAAATCACAAAGGGTAGATTTAGACTAGATATATGGAAGAAAAATTTTTACAATGAGGGTGGTGAAACAGTGGAACAGGTTTCTCAGAAAAGCGGTAGATGCCTCATCCCTGGAAACATTCAAGATCAGGTTGGACAGCACTTTGAACAAGATGATCTAGTTGAAGATATTCCTGCTTACTGGAGGAGGGTTGAATTAGATGACCTTTAAACATTTCCCCCAACCCCCATTCTATGAAATTTAATCAGCCATTTAAAATACTGAACTCGCTCACCCTGCAACCCCGCCATGCTACTGCTCTCTGAAATACATTATGGTTGTCTTATTTTAAGAATTCCTCCCCAGTAAATTTTTGCCCTAGATCAAAACCTGTATTACACACAGGTTATAATCTCACAATTTCTAAGTGTACAACTTTTACCTCTCATGTTTTTAAGCCAAATTCTACTTTGCATAAAATGCTGCTTGTCTTTGTATATGCTCAACCAGATGTACATGTGCCAGTGCTCCAAGTTGTCTGGAAGCAGTCCTGGTCTCTTCCAAAGCCTTCACTGCGCTACGATGTACATACTGGAACTGTTTCTGAGCAGTGCTTGAAAACCAGAGAAGGAAAACATCTGGACTTACTGTTTGCTGATTCCTCACTTCTGCAATGACTTTCTTGTCTCTCCAGTCAAACTTCTTTGGTAAAGGTTTTTCCTTTCCCTTTGGCACTTTTATGTATCTGGGAAGTTTGTGAGGTATGCTTCTTAAGTAAATAGCTAAACACAGAACACAAACACCTATAAATCTACTAACTTAAAAAAAAACCCCAAACAACAAACACTGTTTTATTAGAAGCTATAGAGGTAACTTTGATCTGCAGTCACAATCATGAGATTACATCTCATTCTCAAGTCCATGGAAAATTCATGTATTTTAAGATAATCCTTATACTCTATGATGAATGTAAGCATTCTTACAGTTATAAAAAGAACACAAATACTCCATATAGGAAATGTGAGTACAAAGCACGACGATTTACTAAAGCTAATCAATAACGATTCCATAACACATTTTGTTTGAAAATTTTTACAACAATTTACTTACTGGAAAGTAATACTTCATTTTAGTCATACAAAAGGGGAAAAGCAAGAGGAAAATCACATGAAGATTCTAAAACAATTAAATTGCTACTTTTTCACTAAAAGTAGATGCTTAATTATTTAAAATCAAAAAAGGTGTGAAATCTCCCAGTTAACAGAACATACAACAGCAGGCTTGAATGACAAGAAGGGAAGATTAGGTTAGGTAACAGACAGATTTTCTTACTAAAAAATTTCTTTCCTATTAGTCCTGACTGTCAGAACTACCATTGTACGGCCTTCAAGCACTGTTTGGATTGTAGTCAATTTCATCTTGGGATAGGGAATAGGAACTTAGAACCTTGTCTCTTGTTCTTCTTGCAANAATACAGGATAAAGGGATTGAGAGCAGTCCTGCTGAGAAGGACCTGAGGGTAATGGTGGGTGCAAAACTGGACATGTGATGGCAAAATGCACTTGCAGCGCAGAAGGCTAACCATATCCTGAGCCAGAAATGTGGCCAGCAGGTCAAGGGAGGTAATTCTGCCCGTCTACTCTACTCTGGCGAGACCCCACCTAAAGCACCAGTTCCAGTTCTGGAGCCCTAAACAAGAGAAAGACAAGGATCTGTTACAGCAAGTCCAGAGGAGGGCCACAGAATGATCATAGGGATGGAACACCTCTCCTATGAGGCAGGCTGAGACAGTTGGCGTTGGTCAGCCTAAAGAAGAGAAGGCTCTTGGAAGACTTTATTGCAGCCTTCCAGTCCTTAATGGGGTCCTACAAAAATGATAGGGACAAACTTTTTAATAGTGACTGCTGTGACAGGACAAGGGGTAATGATTCAAAAATCACAAAGGGTAGATTTAGACTAGATATATGGAAGAAAAATTTTTACAATGAGGGTGGTGAAACAGTGGAACAGGTTTCTCAGAAAAGCGGTAGATGCCTCATCCCTGGAAACATTCAAGATCAGGTTGGACAGCACTTTGAACAAGATGATCTAGTTGAAGATATTCCTGCTTACTGGAGGAGGGTTGAATTAGATGACCTTTAAACATTTCCCCCAACCCCCATTCTATGAAATTTAATCAGCCATTTAAAATACTGAACTCGCTCACCCTGCAACCCCGCCATGCTACTGCTCTCTGAAATACATTATGGTTGTCTTATTTTAAGAATTCCTCCCCAGTAAATTTTTGCCCTAGATCAAAACCTGTATTACACACAGGTTATAATCTCACAATTTCTAAGTGTACAACTTTTACCTCTCATGTTTTTAAGCCAAATTCTACTTTGCATAAAATGCTGCTTGTCTTTGTATATGCTCAACCAGATGTACATGTGCCAGTGCTCCAAGTTGTCTGGAAGCAGTCCTGGTCTCTTCCAAAGCCTTCACTGCGCTACGATGTACATACTGGAACTGTTTCTGAGCAGTGCTTGAAAACCAGAGAAGGAAAACATCTGGACTTACTGTTTGCTGATTCCTCACTTCTGCAATGACTTTCTTGTCTCTCCAGTCAAACTTCTTTGGTAAAGGTTTTTCCTTTCCCTTTGGCACTTTTATGTATCTGGGAAGTTTGTGAGGTATGCTTCTTAAGTAAATAGCTAAACACAGAACACAAACACCTATAAATCTACTAACTTAAAAAAAAACCCCAAACAACAAACACTGTTTTATTAGAAGCTATAGAGGTAACTTTGATCTGCAGTCACAATCATGAGATTACATCTCATTCTCAAGTCCATGGAAAATTCATGTATTTTAAGATAATCCTTATACTCTATGATGAATGTAAGCATTCTTACAGTTATAAAAAGAACACAAATACTCCATATAGGAAATGTGAGTACAAAGCACGACGATTTACTAAAGCTAATCAATAACGATTCCATAACACATTTTGTTTGAAAATTTTTACAACAATTTACTTACTGGAAAGTAATACTTCATTTTAGTCATACAAAAGGGGAAAAGCAAGAGGAAAATCACATGAAGATTCTAAAACAATTAAATTGCTACTTTTTCACTAAAAGTAGATGCTTAATTATTTAAAATCAAAAAAGGTGTGAAATCTCCCAGTTAACAGAACATACAACAGCAGGCTTGAATGACAAGAAGGGAAGATTAGGTTAGGTAACAGACAGATTTTCTTACTAAAAAATTTCTTTCCTATTAGTCCTGACTGTCAGAACTACCATTGTACGGCCTTCAAGCACTGTTTGGATTGTAGTCAATTTCATCTTGGGATAGGGAATAGGAACTTAGAACCTTGTCTCTTGTTCTTCTTGCAATTCTGCAACAGGAGTAGGCTTTAGGGCCCAGTGAGCAGAAGGACAGAAGGAAAGACAGGAGGAAGGGAGGAAAATAATGAAAAAGGCATTAGCAGCAGTCAGAAAACACACCTTTGAACTCTTCAGGAAACAGGTGAGAAAACTGATTTATTCCATAGAAAGCAGTTTTATTATCTTTTGATGAAGAATTCAGCAATCTAATTCTTTTAGCGCTTTCCTATAAGGAAAAAAAATATTGTGGACATTATTAAGTTAGCAGTACTGACAAAACCCAAAGAGCAGAAAGTGAAAAGGTTAGCAACAGTAAATATGAACTTAGCTAAGAAGGCAGCTGCTCACCTCAGGTTCATTGTAAATTCTGATCAAACCAATATGAAAGCCATTAGACTAATTTTAACTCCAGGAAAGATAGCAAATAAAATTATCTATTAAGTGCATGAAATAACAGAATAATTTCAGTTGGAAAAGATCTTTAAGATCATCAAGTCCAACCATAAATGGAACATGGACAAATCCAGCAATGAACCATCTCTGTATGCATCACGTCTACACGTCTTTTAAATATCTCCAGGGAAGATGACTCAACCACTTCTCTGGGCCCAAGCCTTGACAACCCTTGCAGTGAATAATTTTTTCCTAGTATCCTATCTAAACCTCCCCAGTCGCAACTTGAGGCCATTTCCTCTCATCCTCTCACTTCTTACTTGGGAAAAGAGACCACACCTACCTCACCACAGCCTCCTTTCAAGTTCTTGTAGAGAGCTATTAGGTCTTCTCCCAGTCATCTTTTCTCTAGACTGAATGACCCCAGTTTCCTCAGCTGCTCCTCTTAAGACTCATGCTGCAGACCCTGCGTCTCAATGTCTTTCTGTAATGCGGGATAACTGAACATAGTATTCATGGTGTGGCCTCACCAGTGCCAACAAGGGGACAATCCCTTTCCTGGTCCTGTTGGCCACACTATTTCTGATACAAGCCAGGATACTGTTGGCCTTCTTGGCCACCTGGGCACACTGCTGGCTCATGTTCAGGGGGCTGTTGATGAATACCCACTGGTCCTTTTCTGCCAGGCATCTTTCCAGTCACCTTCCTCATGCCAGTAGCATTGCACAGAGTTGTGAACCAACTGTAGGACCACTTGGCCTCCTTAAACCTCATACAATTTGCTTTAGCCCATTGATCCAGCCTGTCCAGATCCCTCTGCAGAGCCTCTTTTTTGCTCAAGAAGATCAACATTCCCACGCAATCTGGTGTTGTCTCACTCACTGGGTAAAACATTGGTAAGAGACAGACAAGGCAGGATAGCCGAGAACAAACTGTGCCAAACTCACGTGATGCCCTTCCTTGACAGCACAACCAACCTTGCGGTTCACAGATATGTAAAAATGTCTTTGTGTAGAAGTTAACCCTGTCTAGCATTATGTAGTTATGATGAGAAGGACATTAAAAACTCTAAGCTCTCAATTACCAGGAATCTCAGATAGCCAAAAAACACGTTCTTGCCTACAAAAGCAATACAACCTGACACCTCCCTTCCCAGCTTCTTCTGCTGATGAAGTTCAACAGGAAATATTACAAACTTAACACCACTTTCTGTGGTTCACAAGTCTCCCACCACCCCAGGGCTGGAGGAGACACACTGCATTCTCGGTCCCAGCCCGACCCCTTCTGCCAGCATCCATCTTCTGTGGATAGTCTTCTTTGGCTTTAGTAAAATCTTTGATACAGTTTCTCACAGCATTCTGCTTTGGAAACTGTCAGCCTCTGGCCTAGACAGGCGCACACTCTCCTGGGTGGAAAACTGGTTGAATGACTGGGCCCAGAGAGTGGTGGTAAATGGAGTTTACTCCAGCTGGAGGACAGTCACAAGTGGGGTTCCCCAGGGCTCAGTGCTGGGGATTCATAGAATCACCAGGTTGGAAGAGACCCACCGGATCATCGAGTCCAACCATTCCTATCAAACACTAAACCATGCC
Organism: Piaya cayana; assembly: GCA_013389865.1. Taxonomy (NCBI): domain Eukaryota; kingdom Metazoa; phylum Chordata; class Aves; order Cuculiformes; family Coccyzidae; genus Piaya; species Piaya cayana. The sequence continues at coordinate 47,318 of WAAB01006047.1, forward strand.
CCTTAGCAATTCATCCACCTGTGCCTTAAACACAGGTGAATCAACCACCTCCCTGGGCAGCCTGTTCCAGCGCCCAGTGACCCTTTCTGGGGTCAGCGGACTTTCCATTAAGTCTAACCTTTTAGTAGTTACCATATAAACTCCAGCAGGGGCATCCTTTAGCTTTGCGGAACTGCGGAACAAGCTCTCGATGCTGACAGCAGCTTCAGCGTCTAGCAGCGCTGATGCAAAGCAGGGAGGAGGCGCAGCCTATCGCCATCCCGAGGGACAGGACCTTCTCTACGGCAAGGAAAAGAAACTAGAACCAAAACCTACGCTAACTAGTCTTTCTTATACTGAATCATCTAGAAAGCACGATAGCTTTCCCTTTTATGAAGAATGATGAACAATGACATATTCCAACCAAGCCTCTTTTGCCCCCGTTTGCCTATGCAAGGCAATCCTCCAATCCCAGCAATCCCGAAGGGGAAGCCGGGCAGGCAGGGCCGAGGAGAAGGAAGGGGCAAAGCGCCCCCGGGAGGGTTTCGCTCCCCTGGGGCGCAGAGCTCGGGGCGGCTCGGGGCGCGCGGGCGGCCAGGACCACCTACCCGGAGCGCCGCCGCTGCTCCTTTGTCGCGGCCGCCTCGGTCCCGGGGCTCCCGGCCGCCCGCAGTCGGCAGCAGGCAGCATGCCAGCGCCAGCGCCAGCAGCCCCATGGGCCGCAGGACGGGGCTGCAGAGAGGGCGGGGGGCGCACCCCGCCGGGATGTTTTCGTAGGGGTGAGGGCAGAAAAAAAGGAGTTTGAAAGCTGTTTTCCTCCCAGCCCCTGCCCGAAAGCAGCGCCCCGCTTCCTCCTGCGGCGGGGGAGGTGGCACTCGGCCGGGCGGGGCCTGGGGATGTACCCGTCCGCAGGGTGCCCTGAGGTCGCCTCTGGGTTCCTCGCTGCCTGCTTTGCCTTCTTTTGGGTTTTTTTTTTGTTTGTTTTTGGTTTTTTTCTTCTCCCCAGTCGGAGGTCGGGCGTGGTGCAAACGAGGGGAGTGAGCGTTCTGTTAACGACGGAGTGGAAAAGTTAACGCCTTCCAGTCGCTGGTAGCTGCCATCTAGGCTGCCAGAGGGAGGGAGAAGGTGTAGTTGCTCCTTCTGGGGACAGGAGAAATACTGCATATGTTTTAGCCAGGGAATCACAGAATCACTAGATTGGAAAAGACCCACTGGATCATCAAGTCCAACCATTCCTATTAAACACTAAACCATGTCCCTCAGCATCTCATTCACCCATGCCTTAAACACCTCCAGGGAAGGTGACTCAACCACCTCCCTGGGCAGCCTGTTCCAGTGCCCAGTGACCCTTTCTGTGATTTTTTTTTCCCTGATGTCAAGCCTAAATCCCCTGGTGGAGCTTGAGGCCATTACCTCTCATCCTATCCCCTGTCACTTGGGAGAAGAGACCATCACCCTCCTCCCCACAACCTCCTTTCAGGTAGTTACAGAGAGCAATGAGTTCTCCTCTCAGCCTCCTCCAGGCTAAACAACCCCAGCTCTCTCAGGTGCTTCTCATAAGACTTGTTCTCCAGCCCCTTCACCAGCTTTGTTGCTCTTCTCTGGACTCACTCCAGAGCGTCAACATCCTTCTTGTGCTGAGGGGCCCAGAACTGAACACAGGATTCGAGGTACGGTCTCACCAGTGCCAAGCACAGAGGGAGAATAACCTCCCTGGACCTGCTGGTCATGCTGTTTCTGATACAAGCCAGGATGCCATTGGCCTTCTTGGCCACCTGGGCACACTGCTGGCTCATGTTCAGTCAGCTGTCAATCAACGCTGCCAGGTCCTTCTTCTCCAGGTGGCTACCAGCACAGGAGAGAAGAGCCACCCTGGGCAGCACAGCTGGTGTCTGCAGCCTCTGCTGTCCAGTGGCATTAGGTTATGTTCGAAGAAAGTATATGAAGGAAACCTGCAGGTGCTTCAGGTGGCTTATTGGTTGGGCTTGGGACCAGCCATGCACTCACAGGTGGGTCAGTGTTGGGCACTTAAAACTTCATTAGGCTTCTGTAAGTTAATACCGTCCTTTTTGTTAATTTCTATCACCACTTATTTTTACAGAGGATTTGTAAATAGAATATTTATTTAAACCTACTCCAGTTGTTTCTGTTGCTCCCCCCCAACTTCTTACCACAAAAGGAAGTCTCTGGTACCCTGTCCTGTGGTGCCACCAGAAAACCTTGCAGTGTTGTGTTTGGGAAACACCAGGCTTTCCTTGCCTAAAATTTTATGTTACAGGGTGTCAAGGTTCACTGCCATTGTTGTGTCATGTAGCAGCAAGCGTGTTGGAATATGCATGTATTAAAGAATGAGGTGCAGAACTGTGCCAGTGCTTAGTTGTTTATTTTGTCCTAGCATGCAGAATTTAACTGCTAATATGAATTTGAAGGAGAAGTTACAGTGTATGAAATGCAACAGACCATGTATGTTTAGTTTCTGGATGAGATGGTATATACTGACCTGGCAAGTAAGAGACAAGGGATTAAATGAGTGGCTACCTCAGCTGTCGTATCTCAGGGTGGCCCAGCAGGCTGTGGCTGGGTAAGCTCTGCCTCTCTGTGTCCTGTCAACCCTGTTTCACATAGTGAATTCTGAGAATTTTTTTTTTTTTTAAGTTTTCCTCTCTAGGACGGTAATTCCTGTGTGAGGGAGGGCCATATAACTGCAGCAGGTTGAATGCTTAGCTGATGTTTTTGGCATCTCCCCACTGATGACTACAGGAGGATTTAAATAACTTCTATCAGCAGGACTAGGCAGTTCTCAGAGTTACATAAGCATTTAAAACTTACCTCTCTTATCCTTTCACAAAAAGCAGCCTTTTGTTCTTTTCTGGGACTAAAATGGCAAAAATATTTTGACATTGTCAGTACTGATGCTGCATTTGCTAGGTTTTATAAACTAAGCAAGCAAACAGCAAGGGCAAAAAGGTTTTCTAGAATGACACTACAATGCCAGAGCTGCTATCTGTCAGAACAAAACCTGGTACTTTATTCATGAGATGTCAACAGTTCTATCGTGTTCACCCCAGTGATAAGGGAGCACTTATGTTTATTTGCAGGACACTTACCATGCAGGTAACTTTTTCTTAATGACGGAAAGAAAAATGTAATTATTCTGCTTCATAGACTGGAGTTCTACGTATTTCTGTAGTGAAGAGAGAAGTTAACATGCTGTCATTACTGAGAAGTTGAGGCAGTTTAAAGGGCAGCTAGATTAGTAATAAAATAATCATGGCAGTTCAGGAACAGCCTGGCAGTATAAATAAAAATTTATGATCTGATCCCACCACATGGCTCACATCCAGGGCTGAACAAACTTGTGGGGGTCATGATCCAGGTCTGGCTTTGCCTTTCTCCTCCTGTGGAGTGGCTGTTGAGGGATAGGATGAACTATCTCCAGTTTTGGTACAGGAGGACTGTTTATGGCTCTTGGCCAGAGTATAAAAGAGCTTGTTAACATATGTTTTACCATTATAAACCCAGGATTGGCATAAGAGATGTTATTACAGCTTCTTACAAACTTGTATTGACATAACGAGGTCTTGGTTTAGCATAGAGGCTGGATAGGATGAAGGCAATAACATGAGAAGTGAATGATGAAACCGTTTTAAGCAGCAGAATCTCAGCAGCCAAATTCTGAGTGCAAAATCCATCAAACTGTGATTCTGGTTATCTGCAAACAGTGTCTGCATCAGGGCAAGACCCTCGGGAGGAGTGCAGGGCAGTGCTTGGTGGTAATGTCAAAGGAAATCTTGATACAGGAATCACAGCTTTGGATGTACAGATCACAAGAGTAACAGGAGCCTTAATGCAACAGTTGTGTAATCTTATTCTGCACAGTACAGTATTATGGAATAGGAAAGATGTTGCTTTACCAGTCAGTGTAAGCAGCAGAAAGATGCTGAAATTAGCTTTGTGGAGACAAAAACTTTGAAATAAAATGTTTCAGGTTTTCCACAAGGTTAACATCATCAACGTTAAATAAATTGGCCTGCTTGCTTTTAAATCTGTTGCTTGGGAATTATCTTTATCTGAAACTGAATACATTTTCTTATTTTTAATATTTAATAATTCTAAACTAGTCAACTTAGCTGTACTGGAAGAAAGACAAACTTTCACTTACTTTTCAGTTATTATTTCCATGTAGTATGTCTTGTTCAGAACAGGAGAAGCTGGTGTCTTGGAGAAGCTGTTCTGTTTTGTATGTAAACTTCAAGAGTTATTTTTCCTGTGAAACACATGAGGGCAGCAAAGGACTTCTGGAAAGGTAGTTGCAAACCATGCAGTTTAGATTTCCATTTTAATAAAAATAAAGAAAGAAGCAAACCCCAAAAAAACCATCAAATAAACAAAATCTCCTCCTACTTTGGGAAAAATATGTATCGCAGATTGATTTGCATTAAAAATTCTGTACAGCATAGCAAGAATGAAAAGTATGTTTGTTTACTGAGTAGATATGTCAGTTTATCTTGCTCAAGAGGAGAGAGTGCTAGAGAAGTCAGTTTCCTGTGATGACTGACTCAGGGAGAAGTGTAATAAACAGCAAAAAGGTGGGTGACTGACAGCCAAAGTGTTTGCAAGCGCTTTATTTTTCCTCTAGCCTACCATGGTATTAAAGCTTTTTGTCATTATGCTGAGATGAACAAAACCCCACCTAAGTATTATACATAAAGAGAGCTCTGTCAGTAGGCATGCAATTCTTGCTATGTTTTGAATTACTCCAGAGTAAATCTAGCTTTGCTTCATTAAGAAAATGCACTTCTAAAAAATAGGATCAGAATTGGGCCTACAAAAGCAATAAGATGTATAGTTTGTGGGATTTTTTTTTTGTTTGGTTGAAATTTTCTTAAGTGTTTTATTGATACCAATTCTTACTGCTTCATTGACACAAACCACATGTTAGTTACACAGGTCACACCACAGAGGTGATTAAAATATTTCAGTGCAAGTGTATGCTTTGTTTATTTTGCAGTACTTTTTTTTCAGAAAGTCTGATTTAGAATTTTATAATTGTGAATGCTTATATATTTTATATGTATTGCTTATATATATTATACATTTTAATAGCATTTTACCTATCTCTCTAGCTCTTCTGGCTATTGATTAGAAGCTTTAGAAGCATTTATTGAGCCCAAACACTGCATACTAAAGGAAGAAGCAATAATGAATATATATTTAGGAACATCTAAACTAATTGTAAGATATTTCCTTTAAATGAAGATATTCCTTTCTTAAGAATTTGTTTCTCATCAGATGCAAACTACCCATTTCTAGAATTACTTGTAACTTACAACAGTGTAATTAGTGAGTGGCTTTTCATAGTATTACAGGGTCAGAGCAAGAGACCATGTTAATATTTAGTAGATTTGCTTTCCCCACCCCCCCAGTCATTTTTGCATAGCTGTTTGAAATAGTTAATTAAGTCTTGTTATACAGCCTATCTTCTGTGCCCTTTGACCTTTACGTTTATAATTATCATATGAAACAAAGGCAAAATACAATAAATTACCTCTGCATTGAAGACAGGTCTCCCAAGGATGGGTGCTGCTGCTGAGGGCCATAACAAGATGTGATAATGGACCCAAGGGGAGAAGGGATGCCTTTCATTTTGATAATTATCCACATAGCAGCAGTTTGGACGTCTGCCTTTTGCATGCAAGATGTTTAACAAATAGAAAAGTAATCTTTCTGTCCTATGCAGTCCTTAGCCTTAGAGATAAATAAATCTGGCAGCAGATGGAGCTGAGAGCCTTTTCTCAAAAAGACTTGTTGGGATAAATTATCTCAGGATACATCTAAGGATTTGTTTATTTTAAGACCTTGCAGTGGTGCTGTTTGCTAATATTGTTGCACTGATAACAATTATGAAATGTAAGCAAAGCAACTGAGAATTGCAGTCTTGGGATGTAATCTGGTCCCATTTAAGCCCATGCAAGGGTAATGAGCAGCATTGCTGCAGCTGACTTTCAGGAGTCATCTTTTCTGAGCCCCAAGGTAGACTTTGAAGTTTGTGGGAAGCAGAGAAAATTACGCATGGGAGTAGTTGGGTTTGTAGAAATAACCAAGCTGTGCAAGGAGTTAGCTAGATAGTGATAAATGTCTGTGTTGACCATAAGGTCTTTCCTGGTAAAAATATCTTCCTCTGCAAATAATGAAGTAACTGTAGAACCTGCTTCTCAAACCTGACTCTTCTGTATCTCAGCTGAATATCCTAGAATCCAGTAAGTCTCCAGCTCTTCTAAACATATTTTGCTTCTGTCTTATCAGTAGGGGGGAATTCTGAATGAAAGAAGGCTGACATCAGGGCTAATAATTCAAATCAAATAGCTTACCAGAATTTGAAAATGCAGAAAGATGTGCTTAGGCATTACACTGTCACAAAAGGAGCAATACCTATTCTGAGTGAGACTGAAGTAAGGCATTTTGACAGTTTTAGGAAGCTCAGAATTGACTTTTAAGATGGTGACTGTGCCATTTCTGATTTTCTCTGGTCTCATTGCCAATTCCACTTGCCAGTGTGTATAAAAGCTTGACTCTAAGTATTCTCAGCTTAGAAAACTTCTCAGATCCGGGTTATTCAAATATCTTTTTCATGTTGGATTGCTTGTTTTTTTTTTTTGTTTTTATTTTTACTGTTCAATTATCCCCAGAAAGTGGAGGAAGTGGCCAGCTTTTCCAGAAGAAATTCAGACAATATTGGGTGCAGCCTGTTTTCCACAAGCATTGTTAAACGTTTATTTGCTTTAGTTGTTCTTATTTCTTCCATCAAACTGTTTGATTATGGGAGATGGACGAGGTGCTCAAAAGTAGTAGTAATGCTGTTTTGCAGAATCTACTTTGCAAATTTCTGTAAATCCTCTAGTTAATTTGTTTATACATCCTTAGTGAATTCATCAGTGACTTGTTGATAAATGAACCCAGCAAGAGGGTAAGAGGACTTGCCAAATTCAAACAAAAGGAGACACAAATTTAAAGAAAAATGTACCACTCATGAATTCAGATATTTCTATCCTACATAGATTTTTGGCTGCATTTTTTTAGGTTCTGATTGCTGACTTTCTCCACTGATGATTGTAACTCAAAAATGCTGTTGAATCATTCCAGCCTTATGTTCTTTCTGTTCTATGTATGATGCCTTCTGCTTTTGTTTTACTGTGGAACCTAAAATGACTGATTTTCCAGTCATATTGATGTGAATCAGTTGTGACTTATTGCTATAATACTAGTGAAATTATACCCTGTCCCTGTAGTGCTCTATATCTGTAGATTTCCAGTGCTTTTTGTGGGTAGGTCAGCAATGTCTAACATCAAATTCGCACCTCAAGCATGAGGTCTGTGCTCATGACTAAGCTGTGCACAGAAACAGGGGCCTGTTTTGCATCAGTGACTGACTTCAGTCTTGCTCAGATTTTGTTGTTTATGTGCCACACACTGTTAAGGTCTGGCTTAAAGTAAAATCTTTGCGAGAAAACATACTGGTTTTATAGTGTAAAGTTCTAGTGGAAGGTTTACTTTAAAAAGAAATACTTTAGGCTTTGTTCTTACAGCAGGCTTTTATGCAAGAGGAGTGACTGTTCTGTTTTCTCTGCTGCTGCTAGTGTGAAATTTGCCCCATGTTGTCGTTTCCATACATGCTACCAAAGGTGCTGAGCTTTCCTGAAGTCTTGTAGCTCTTATAAACCAGCTAATTGTTGTGAATGGGAAACAGATTTAGGGAAAGAGTGAGGAGTAGGACTGTGCCCCTGGTTTCCTTTTTTGTTGCCATGGGGAGCACATAACCTGCATGGCTGTCATTTTCTTCAGTCAACATCTACAGCCAGTATATCAGTGCTGTATTGTTGTCCTGCTGTTTTAGTCCTCTGATCCCAAGTGGTGGTACAAACAGACATTGGGAATTTCCATCTTTGTCTCATTCTAGTTTGCTTACATGTGCAGTGTCTGACTGGAAGAGTGATGCTTGACCTGTTAGATTTTTGATCCTTTTTACTTCTGTGCATTTTAAACTTTACTGGCTTTTTTTCTTGATTATGAAGCCTTCTACAGGATTTGATTAGAATGTGTATGTGCATTTGCTTATAAGAATATGTTCAGATCAGATAGTAATTATTAATCAATATTGAAGACTGCACAAATATTTTAAGTTAAAATAGAACACATTTAAAACATGGAGCTGCTAACAAAGAAGATACCCACTGGATATTTATAAATGGTATGTTAGAAAAAGTTTACTTGCCAAAGGGCAAGGAGATGAACTAGATGACAGATAAAGACCCTGGGCTTTTATTTCCGTGACTCAATGGTTGCTTTTTCACTGGAATCCCTTGCTTGTTCTGGGCTATTTGCTGTTCAGTTGTATGAAATGAATGTACTATTGAGAAAGAAAAAAGTGCACTAGAAATGCATAGTGTACAGTTACGCTGATTAAAACTCTGAAGCCAAGGAAACAGCAAAAATGCTTTTATTATGTAGAAGAGTGAAATGCTTTAGGGTTATATGTTTCCTTTCTCTGAAATTAACATCAGCATTTTATGAATCAGAATTTTAGCATATTTGAAAGTTAGAGGGTCGTAGGAAAATTAATTATGCATATGTAAATTAAGTACCAGTCAAGCAAATCAGTGCTGGGCTTATAGTTGTCTATGTGCTAGAATGTCATTTTAACATAGTTTCAAATAAATGTTGGGTGTTCTATTAAGCTGTTGGTTTTTTTGTAAGACTTTAACCAAAAGCATAGTTCCAGTATTATTCTGTGGTCCTAGTGGTGGTTTTAGATGGTGTAAACCAGGAGGAGTCCCATTTAAGTGAGTGTGGAATCATCCTGATACAAAATTAATGCCATGATGAGCACAGCTGAGCCCTGTAGATTTGTCTTAGTTATGGGCCTTGAACTTATGTCTACAGCTTGTTTGGGCAAGGGAGAAAGCCTATTACAGCTTCTAGTTTTCTTCTTACAAACTGGTACTGCAAGCCTCCTGTATAAGACCATACATGGCAGTGCAAGTAGAATTTCCCAGACGATTAAATTACATTGTTTTGATGTCAGGAACTGTACAACAAAGAAGGAAAGTTCCATTAATTGCTCAAATATTTATTGTATTTTGGATAATTTAAAACATAATGATACTTTACTTCATTTTTTCTGTCTTAGCAAATCCTAATCCTAGTTTTAAAAGGATACTGCCAAGTCTTTGGGTCTTAAAGTATGCTTGTTTCTGTTCATGAGGATACTGCACTGCTTTTGTAATTTTCCCAGGAGTAGAATGTTTATAGGTCAGATTTTTATAAAGCAGTTCCTTAATGATGCAGTTAGTATTCCCTGTTCTGTACCTCATAGCTTCTGATATGTAGCTGAGCACAAAAGAGAGCTGGAGAGGCAATTTCTTTTGAAAATCCTGATCATGGCAATGGTTACATTTTATTTCTAAAGAGGAAAACTTTCTGTTTTTTAGCTTTTCCTTGGGAAGGAGCTTATTCAATTTCAAGCCCTTTATCCTAAAGATCATTGAAAAGATCATACTTTAGAAAGGGCTTAAGAAGTACATTGTGCTTTTACAAAAAAGCATTTGACATTTTAATTTTACTCATATGTTTTCTTGAAATGCTTTTTAGTTACCAGTCTAGTCATGCACACAGACAGCATCTTTAGTGCATTTGTTGCCATGGCTGAGTATCCGAAGAGCATAAATGTAAACCCAACATGCTAGAATTTGAGGGAAAGTAATCCTTATTTAATATTAGATGAAAGGGATTTCACATCTAATTTAATGTCTATGTTTAAGTCTCAGTTAAAACAAACAACATTGCTGTAATTTTTTTTAAACAACTTTTGTTAACTAGATTGATGTAATTCTTAAGAAAAAATATTGTCTAAAAAATTAAATGTGTATGTAGAAGATGTTAAAGCTGAAACTGTGTGAAAGCTGCATTGCAGCTTTTTCTACTTGAGCTGGTCAGCTTCATCTAGATATCTGTGTTAAGTTACCATTGCATTACTGGTTTTTAATACAGCTGGTGAAAAGCAAGGTCTTAACTACATGGGGGTTTTTTTTGTTGTTGTTGTTGTCTTCGTGTAGAGCTCTGGGAATGTAGGTGTGATATTCATGGACAGGTGTCAATGTATGGCTGAGATTAGTACATGCTCTGAATTCTCTGACTAAGAGAAGCAACTCGTTCTGCTAGTTGCTTATGGTGTGCTGCTGTTTGCTCTGGAGTAGAGTACTGCTTTTTATTGACAGGTTAGTATGTTCAGATAAATAGCATTTTTATTTTGTGATTTCACAGAATCACAGAATCAC
>WAAB01006047.1:57668-87219 GCA_013389865.1 Piaya cayana
AGAGAGCAATGAGGTCTCCTCTCAGCCTCCTCTTCTCCAGGCTAAACAACCCCAGCTCTCTCAGCCGCTCCTCATAAGGCCTGTTCTCCAGCCCCTTCACCAGTTTCATTGCTCTTCTCTGGACACTCTCCAGAGCCTCAACATCCTTCTTATGGTGAGGGGCCCAGAACTGAACACAGTATTCAAGGAGCGGTCTCACCAGTGCAGAGTACAGAGGGAGAATAACCTCCCTGGACCATTAGATGTTTATCCTTCCTTTTAACTTGAACAGAATTTCCCTTTGATGGCGAGTGGTGTTAAAGAAGATGTAGTAACCAACACTAGCAGTGCTTCGTCATTTGGTTGACCATAAACACACAACAATTTTAATATATTCTGTGCTCAAAATACAGCTGATTTGTCTCATTGAGTTATTAATGCTTAAGTATTTAGAGATGACTGAAATCATTGTGAAATTAAATGACATATAGTTGGAGCTGAGGAGAATTATAAATGTGTTTTAAGTATGTTTCTTAAGCCAATCTACTTCATTTTGATGATTAGAAGAAAGTATTTTTTTTCAGTTAACACCACTATTTATTGTCTGCCAAAATGCATGCGAAGAGAGTATTAAGTGCTACTGAGTTAGATTCCATGGTTCTGGACTGCAGAAGGAAATGGGTGCTTATGACAACTTAGGAGTTTGTTATTATGTACCTCATGGTCCAGTATTGGGAAGAATATGCATTCCCTGAAACACAATTGATATTTAAAGCACAGACTGTCTGGCTCTAGCAATTAAATAGGTATGGTGTTATTTGCTTAACAATGTATTGTAATTTGGAGCCAATGTTATGCTGAAATGTGTGCAATTAAAATGGGAAACCAACTGCTGTGCAAGAGATGTTTATGTAAGTCCAGCTTCAAGATCTTTCAGGATCTCATTTTACCCCAGCAAGCCTGCCAGATTACTCTTTGCCCTCTCTAACTACACAGGCAGTTTGCCTTAAACATTGCTGGGTGGGGTTCACCGCCAAGCTTGAATTACCAGAGGACTTTATCTTTCTTTATAAAGAGGGATACATTAGGTTGGAGCCTGCAACAACAGTGACCTATCTATAACCTGTGAGCTCCTCTTTGGTGTGTGTGATAGGCAGGCTATGAAGCAGACACTGTATGTTATCAGGACAGCGAAGGCTGAGAGGGCAGTTCTTTATGGCTGGTCTTATAGCTGTGGGAGAACTTTATTCAGAGATCTTTGGTTTTGTATCAATATAAACTTAGCTTAATTTTGTTCTTTGGTTTGAACTTTAATAAAGGGAATTAATAATTCTCTTTTTTTTTCCTGTTCTGTTTTGAATCTGATTCTACATAGTCAAAAGCATCCTCTGTGGCATGCAGCAGGTGAGGAGAAACAGGTGGCCAGCTGGGCAGGGGGGCAATGCAGGAAGCATTGCCAGGGAAATGGCCATAAAGCCATAGTTTTGAGCAACCTGATCTAGTAGTAGGTGTCCCTGCCCATGGCAGGGGGTTGGACTAGGTGATTTTTAAGGTCCTTTCCAACCCAAACTATTCTGTGATCAGATCAGCCTGGCTGTTTCTCCAGTGCATTGCTGAAAAGAAAGTGAACCTATTAGAGTGGGGTGGATTTATCCCTTTACCTGCATTAAAAAATGCTTTCTTGATGGAGTCAAATGCATTGAAAAGAGAAAATTTTTGCCTGCCCAGACAGGATTTGTGTCTTCAACAGTCCCAGTTGTATCCCCAGGAGCCAGGGCTGACTGCAGATTTGGCAGCCACCTGTGTTCCTGGTGAGCAGCTGGTGCAGCCATCCCATACTCCAAAGATATCAGGTGTCATGCAGGCAAAAATGGAGACATTTGTTGTTTTATTTGGATGTTGGCACAAATGACTGATACTTTCTCATTTTCTGAATAGGTTTTTATGAGTGGTGACCCTTTTAAGAACCACAAAATTAAGACTTAAGGGTAATGTCATCTCACTTGAAAGCCAAGTATGCAGCGAGCAATGTTTTTCTTGCTAATTAGAGGAATGTCACTTCAGTCTGTAGTGTTGCGATCACTGTTTTTTTTCTAGTCATCTTGGAAAGGGAAGATATTTTTCCAGTCTCTGTTGCAAATCAAAAAGTGAAGGCAAAGACCAGCCTTTGGTCTGTTTGTTATAAATCCAAGTGTAGCTCTTTCCTGAAGTGTGGATATTGTGCCTAACTAGAATAGCAAGAACTCCTGCATCATGGAAACTTGGTAAGTCATTGATTAATTGCACACCCCTCCAGCTTGCCTGGTTAGCCTTCCTTAAATTCTTTTAAAAATTCTCAAGTGAGTTTTAGTGTCTGTCTGCTTTTTTTCTGGGTTAATCCTGCAGTTATTGAATTACCACCTATAGGGACTAGGAGGAGAGTAACAAGATGATAAAAATCTAAATGTCTCCATTGCTTGCCAAGTGAAATATCCATAGAAATGCATTTGGTTCATTCAAGCATCAACCTACAGATTGTTGAAGTAGTTTTCAGTAACTGCTAAAGAAGAAAGAAAGAAAGTGTTTTGAATACAAGCTTAGCTCTTAAATACTGATTAGTCATCAGGGATGACTAGAAGTTTGACTTCACAACTTAGTCCTTGCAAGTTCAATTTGATTCTTGTAACCATTCTGAAGACTGAAAATGTTGGAGTAATAGCTGTATCACTAACCAAAACTGAACTAAATTGGATGCTCAGTGGACTTCACTGAATAGTCTTATGTTGTACTAGTAGGAACAAAATCTTGAGAAGTAGTCCTACTAAGTTGAGAAAGAAATATTTGAAAAGGATGATTATTTTGTGATGTCTTTTCACTTTCATTTTAAAGAAATTAGCATAGAGGCAATTCAGAAATTCTTCCCATGTAATAAGTGAACTTGATTAATGGTAGTGATCAAAAAATGACTTAGACTATACTTACTTAAAATAAATGTATCAAGTTAAAGTTAGTAATACATTTTCTAACAGCCTTTCAATAAACAAAGAATCTTCGCTAGGACTAGTTTTGTAAACAGTGTTTGTAAGTGATATATTGTCATCTCACACTTAGAGGGTTTTGTCAGAAAATTAAGTGCAACTTTTACCTGATAGGATTTTAGGAAGAAGACTAATTTATACATCCGAGTCAGTGAGTTATAGGCAAAAGACATTTCTTTGCTTGATAGTTTAATCTGATTAGAAGCCATTTAATGAACTATTTACAGTATTCCAGCTACCAACTTTGAAAGTACTATGAGCAATTTTGCTTTTCTGCACTGCAGGTGCTTTGCAGAAAATCATCAGGTTATTTTCCTAGCAGGAGGAAATGTGCACCTGGCTTGTAGCTGAGACCCTTTGCTGACTAGGCCTCTCACCACAAGAAGGATATTGAGGCTCTGGAGTGTGTCCTGAGAAGAGCAATGAAGCTGGTGAAGGGGCTGGAGAATAGGCCTTATGAGGAACAGCTGAGAGAGCTGGGGTTGTTTAGCCTGGAGAAGAGGAGGCTGAGAGGAGACCTCATTGCTCTCTACAACTACCTGAAAGGAGGTTGCACAGAGGAGGGAGCTGGCCTCTTCTCCCNTATCAAACACTGTAGATAATAAATGCTTAGAAATCTCTCACTGCAGCAAAGTTGAGCAATATGCTAAGTGTGAGCAAAAATTTTACTGTAAAAATCTGTAGCTACAATATGAAATCACAGTTTATTTCACCAAAATTAATGAGTGTAGAGATGATCTGAACTTTTAACATTTACTCGTCTGGAAACTATCTTTAAGTATATTTTACAGCAAGACCAAAGCAGGATCTTTGTACACAACAGGCAGTTGGACACTGTACATCTATACAAGTACATCAATAGATTTTCAGCAAAATAAACTGCACAACAGTGACATGACTTGTCCTTGAATTTCCAAGGGTTAATTTAAACTTTAATCTTATACTGTATTACTTTAAAAAATTCTATCTAGTATGATTTATGCCCCACTCAGGTAGCAGCAGCAATGTAAACAGTATTATACTGATGTAGAATACTGTATGTAGGATAGAGCTGTTCATTAAGTAGATTGTTCTCTCACTGTGAATCAGATACATTCAAATGTAACTTATTATCAGGGAATAATGGTATTATATCTTTGTCTTATTTTCCAGTACTTTTTCTTCAATTATAATCCATTATATCATGTAAGAATGCAATAGTTTAAAAGAAGATCCAAATGGGTAGCTGTGGAAATGTCATCAAAAAGTTTTTATTATTCTTGTGCTGTTCTATGTTAGCTTTCCTGAAAACAGTTAGACCTAACTGGAGAGCTAAAACCGGCAGGGTGCTTGTGCGTTACATAATACTTTTTCCACATTTAACTCAATGTTCATATTAAAACTGAAATGCATATTTTGGCTAGGAATAATTAAATGATGGAAACACCTGTTTTGTGGAGAATTTGTTGTACCCTAGCTGTTTAAGCAAGACTGAGAATCAAATTGTTAACCCTTTCTGGCTGATATGACTTGTTCTGTGGCTGTAGGAAATGTACAGAAAAGATTAAAAAATGCTGGTATTGACAATCAGCACTCTGTTTTCTTTGCTTTTCTGTGCTATACTTCTATGGAGAAAAAAAACAATCACATTTTCACAAATTTCTGTTTTAAAAGTCTTGCTTGACCAACTGTGAGAAAACCACAGCAACCAGACTAAACTCCCAAGGCTTTTTATTTTTGCTTCTGATCTTATAGGATTCCCCTTTCCCTCACACCCCCTGCCCAAGTCCTACAAAAGCTGGTTTTGCCCACTTTCTGTGATCAGCAAGTGAGCTTTATGACAGTGTTCTTGTGTCAAGCTTAATATCTGAATATCAGTTTTAACTAAAATTGACTTATTCTTTCCTATCCTGGGTCTATATTATACCTATTTCAAGAAAAATCTCAAGCTTAGAGTGGCAACTCAAACTTTGGTCTTCTGTTTCCTCCCTGTGAAATAGGAATAGATTTCAAAGACTACAAATACATGCAGATTAGGAACTGACAGAAGGCACTGTTTCCAAGTGCACTTCCTGGGTCTCACATGTAAGTTTGATTATTGGGAGATATATGTAACTGTAATTTCTTAGCGTGCCATATCCCAAGAGCTATCAGTTATGACTTCTACTTTTATTATTCCCTGTGCCACTTACTGACCCACAGAGTCAGGACTCTGAAGAATCTCTTGACTCAGCAGACTGAAGTACTACATCTCAATTAGTGTCCCTTTCCATATTCTTGTGTTTCGCTTGGTATTGTTCTGTTGTCATTTTGAAAAGGCTGTGAAAAGGTTTCCTATACCTCCCTTCACAAGGGCGAATGTCTGAGTTAGGCTGGCAGTACTGCAGCGTCTGCACAGACAAATGTTTTGCATTATCTTTTCAGTGTTGCAGTTCTTCGAAACGGGTTATTTTTATTACATCAACATCATAGAAATGAGTGCCTTAAACATTACTGTAATCTCATTGACTTTTCTTGCTGTTGAAATAGACATATATGTTTACAGTGTTTTGAATTAGGTTAAGCAAGTTAACAGAAGGTGAAAGCAACAAAGAAGTCATAGAGATTATTAATATATAACTTCCCTGAAGTGTTATTACCTGTAGAACCCTCTTAGCTAAAGCAGATATTGAAACTAACAACTGGCATTAAGTAGGTGTTCTATAGTGTATAAAATGGATGTAGTGTGTCTGTTCGTAAAAATGATAGATGAGAAAATGGCTTAAACGGAAGTTCAGTTTGGCTGTTAGGAAATAGTTATTCACTGAGAGGGTGGTGAGGCACTGCAACAGGCTTCCCAGGGAAGTGGTCATAGCCCCAGCCCTGTTGGGATTAAAGAAGTGTTTGGACAAGTGTTATATCTGTGGTTTAACATTTAGGCTGCTCTGGGTGAATTCAGGAGTTGGACTCTGTGGTTCTTCTGGGTCCCTTCCAACTTGGGCTAGTCTATGATTCTATATTTGCATACTGTTGAATTTTGTCCTGCAACTCTTGTCTTATCAAATCCTTTCTTATATTGTGATGGTTTGGGTCAAAACTCTCCAAAGAAAAACCTCACAATAATCCTGCAGTCCCCCAGAGGAACAAGGAGAAAGAGAGAGAGACCAGAAATGCTGTAGCAACCATATATATTGTATTAACACTAATATGCAACTAAAATATAACGTATACAGTGATCAGAGAACAAAGCCCCAGAACATCCCTTCCCNCCGAAGCGGGAAAAACACCTCTCTCCAAAACAAAGAGAAGGGAGAAAAGAAAAAAAAGATGGCTCCCCCCGCCGGAAAGGAGGGCGTATCCCCCCTTCAATCGCGCCCCCATTGGTTCAGAGGAAGATTGTGTGGAACACTGGGAATTTGTAGTCTTTCTTCCCCAGCCGCAACCTAGCAAGTAACCACCGTCAAACCGTTACGTATATGTATTGGGTTTGTATGGTAAGGGTATTTGGTAGTGGGGGGGCTTCAGGGGTGACTTCTGTGAGAAGTTAGTAGAAGCTTCCCCCATGTGCACTAGAGCCAATGCCAGCCAGCTCCAAGATGAACCCACTGCTGGTCATGACTAAGCCCATCAGTGATGGTGATAGTGCCTCTGTGATAACATATTTAAGAAAGGAAGGAGAAAAACCTGAGCAATAGAATACTGCAGCCAGTAAGGAAGAGTGAGAATATGCGACAGAAACAATTTTGCAGACACCAAGGTCAGGGAAGAAGGAAGGGGAGAAGGTGCTCCAGGTGTTGGAGTAGAGATTTCCCTACAGCCCATGGTGAAGACTGTAGTGAGGCAGGTGGTTCTCCTACAGCCCATGAAGAACCTCGCACTGGAGCAAATGGGTGCCCAAAGAAGGCTGTGACACTTTGGAAAGCATGTGCTGGAGCAGGTTCCTGACAGAATCTGTGGATCCGTGGAGAGAAGAGCCCACACAAGAGAAGGTTTCCTGGCAGGGCTTGTGGCCCTGTGGATGATCTACACTGGAGGAAGTCTGTTCCTGGAATACTGCACTCTGTGGAAGGGATCCGTACTGGAGCTGTTTGTGAGAAACTGTAGTAGTCTGTGGAGAGCTGGCTCCTTTGGGAAAGACCCCCACACTGGAAGAGAGGAAAAGTGTTAGGAGTCCACCCTCTGAGGAGGAAGGAGCAGCAGAAACAATGATGAACTGACCACAACCTTCACTCCCACATGCTGATCAGAGGGAAGAGATCGAGAAAATCAGGAGTAAAATTAAGCTTGTGAAGGAGAGCAGGATGGAGGGAAGGGATTTTAAGATTTAGTTTTATTTGTATTATCCTACTCTGGTGACAAACTAAACTAAATTCCACAAGTCATGTTTCTCTTGCCCATGACAGTAACTGGTGAGTGATGTCTCCCTTTACTTATCTTAACCCACTAGCTTTTCCACTATATTTTTTCTCCCCTGTCCAGCTGAAGATGCAGACCGATAAAGGACCTTTGATGGGCACCTTGTGGCCAACCAGGGTCAACTCGCTGTCTGTAATATGTTTCAGAGTATACAATGCAGGAATTTTCTGCTGTCTTATTTGTGATTCTGTGAAATATTACAGTTAATGCAGAACTTATATTAACTTACACACTTGTGTATAAAATGACAAATAAGAATTTGTGAATTGTTTTTCCTTTTTAAATGCATTAGTAGAAGAGTAGGTAAGAAGTTGGCACCTTATGACAATTCTGCTGTCTTTCAATAGCTTGTCTTTCATAGTTTATTCTTGTGATTATTTTCTAGTCCTGTCTTAGGATCAATTTAATATGTCTTCATGGAAGTGCTATTATGGTCACAAAAATTTGTGTTTTAGCATGAAAAATCAATTTTGAGGCTAATGGCTGTAGTGAATAGAGATCAGAATCTCAAGAATCTTTCCTTGGGGCATTTGACAGATTTCTGTCTTTGCTGAGTGTAGGAAAGATATCTTAATAAAATGGTAGTGTTTAACTCCCATTTTTTACAGATATATGGGAATGCACAGGCTGTAAATGACTAGAGAATTAGGCATTCAGTTTTGATACTAGACTGGGATGATCATTCTATTCCTGTTTAGCCACATCAGGAAATTACAATATCAAATACTTTGTAGCTTATATTTATTTTTCTAAAATGAAATTTCGAGCATATACTCGCACTGCTTCCTGCAGATACAATGATATTTATATTGAGGTGAGCAATGCAAAGTAAATAAAACTGATTTGGTGTCTGCTCATAACGAAGTACTACTTCCAATCCTTTCCTCCACAGAATCATGTGATTTAATTTAGTGGTCAGACTAAAGCATGAAAGAAGTTATTTCTCAGAGCCAAATGAAGAGTAAGAAATATTACTTTTTGTACATCACAAATCAAAGGACCAGAAGAATGGAAAGAGGACGTAAATGATAGTATGGTAAACAAAAACAACTTGAATGCTTCTTTTATCTTCTGGCAAGCAGGTGATAGTGCAGGGTTTCTCAGGCTGATTTAACCTTACCACATGTGAGAGTTTACTTTCTACCAGTTGAGCTTTCTACCAGTGTAAACAAAGTCCGGGATTAATGAGATGATATGCAGTAACTTTGTTTTCTGCTGGCATTGCCTTGGCCTTGGTTGAAAATCCACATTCTTCACTGACTAAGTAAAAATTTTGGTTGGCCTTTTGTGCTTCCATTTTATGCTAGAGTAGAGCAATAAACAGAACTAACCTGGTTTGCTGTGAACTGGTATGACACTATAAAGTGCTCAAGTACAAGATATTGTTATTGTTGTAGCCCAGATGCTCTTGAAAACATGTGCAATAAAGACAAGTTTGTTATCTACAGGAATAAAACTACAACAGTGCAGTCTGGAGATGTGAAACTTCATGGAAAATGATCTGAGAGTCCCTGTAGACAAGCTGAACATGTGAGAGTTGTGTATCCTCTCTGTAAAGAAGGCCAACTACATACTAGGCTGTAATAACAAAGACACAGAGAACAGTTTGAGGGAAGTGATTATTACTGTCTATTTGTCACTTCTAGGACTAAATCTGAAATACTGTTCAGTTTTAGGCTCCTCAGTACAACAAATACATTGATGTACTAGAGTGAATCAGAGAAAACTTACTGGGATCCTTGAACATACTATATATGAGGAGAAGCTGAGCACTGTCTTGTTTACCTTGAAGAAGAGAAGGCCAAGGAAAGATTGTATTGCTGTCCTAAACTGTCCTTTTAAGACTGGCAAGGACAGGTAAGTTACACATCTTTTGAATTTATTCAGTAGTGGACGAAGGGATGCATAACATGGGCTGATGGTGAAAACTTGTAACTTTCTACTATGCTTCAGTTCATCAGAAGCTTATCTCCCTGTGTTTGCTGCCTCTTCTCGCAGGAGAGGAGAACTGTGCTGGATTCTTAGTGAAGACTCTAGTCTTTGTGAAAAAGTTATCAGACTCCTACATTACAAAGTGCTGGATTTCTTGCTTGCAAAATGAACAATTTGTCTTGTAACTGGGATGGATGTTAATACTATGCTCCTTTTGTCCTTGTTTATGTTGACAGAAAAAGAGAAGATATTGTAATTAAGGGGGAACTTTGCATCTTGAGCTGCTCAGAGATCAATAGAGTTATAAATGAAGTGTGTGTCTACATGGAATCTCACTCCCCCTTTTGCTTGTTTGCTTTCTTGTGTGTGTTCACTAATAGCCTGTTTGTACTTACTTGGTACAAGTTACTGCCTATGTGTCTGATTATGTATGTGTAGCTAACTGATAATAACTGATAACTCCTGCTTTAACAAAGGAATGCAAACTGTTTATATACCTAGGATGGAAATATTAAAATTCTTAGTGTCTTTATTTCTAAACTGTCAGAAACCTACAATGGTTTAATTCAGTTGCATATTAGAAAACATTTTTTTTGTGGATACTTAAATAAGAATTTGGGTTTTTTAGCCCCAGAACTTCAGTCTCTCTCTCTTTTTTTTTTTTCTTCTAAAGGAAATTGGCAAACTGAGGTTTTTTTAAATAAATAATGTCCCTGGCTATATTGATTTATTTGGAAATGTAAAATTGCTCAAGTTTGCCTAGATTCCATTCATAATTTTGTAGAACAGTTTCAAAAAAATTATGTTGTTATGCTACACTGTGTGCAGAGTATTATCCACAATATTTGTGAAACACAAGAGGGAAGCTTTAGATTGCAGCTTCACAGTCTTGGGCCCAGTTTGGTAATTTTTCATATATCTACATTTATTTCCTCTCAGTTGTTCATTAATAATTCTGTTACATTCTAAAGGCTTCATAGTGTATACAGTAGTACACACTCTGGAGTTATTCATACTATCTGCACTAGACAATTTTCATTAGCTGCCTCAATCAGCTGTTGGGTATGATGACTTCACAGTGTTGACTACTTGTTGAGTAGATGAGAGTAAGTGGTATGAATGTTTCATGGTTTCCTGAGATATTTATGTATTTTTTTAAATTCTAAATTTTATCTCCATCCATGCCCTTTAAACTGCAGTGAATATGTTAGATAAAATGTAATAGAAATGTCACAATCTGTCTTCTTTATGCCAAATTTTCTAATGAGAACAGAAATACAGGGAGTATAACTGTGAGAACAGTGGTTTTGAGTGTGCCCAGGTGTAATCGGTTTGCCCTAGCCAATAGCTAACCCAACCACTAACTTATACCCTTCAACAATGGAATTTGGGGAAGAATCAGAAGAGCAAAGAACTCCTGGATCAAGATCATAGAATCATAGAATCATAGAATCACCAGGTTGGAAGAGACCCACCGAATCATCGAGTCCAACCATTCCTATCAAACACTAAACCATGTCCCTCAGCACCTCATCCACCTGTGCCTTAAACACCTCCAGGGAAGGTGAATCAACCACCTCCCTGGGCAGACCATTCCAATGCCCAATCACCCTTTCCGTAAAAAACTTCCTCCTAAACTCTAGCCTAAATCTCCCCTGGTGGAGCTTGAGGCCATTCCCNGAACTGCACACGGGAGTCAAGGAGCGGTCTCACCAGTGCTGAGTACAGAGGGAGAATAACCTCCCTGGACCTGCTGGTCACACTGTTTCTGATACAAGCCAGGATGCCATTGACCTTCTTGGCCACCTGGGCACAGACTGCATGCTCAAGCAGAGCAAAATAAGGAGTTTATTCACTGTTTGCCATTGACAGGCAGATGTCCAACCACTTCCTGGGAAGCTGTGCCTCGCTGTAGTAGGGAAAATGAATGCCCTAACCATAGCCCCCTCCCCCTTCCTTACGCCAAGTTTTTATTGCTGAGCAGAATGTCATATCATAGTGGATGTCCCTTTGGTTAGGTTGGGCCTGGTCTCCCTACTGTGTCCCCTCCCAGCTTCTGGCACAGCCTTGTCCTACTTGCTGAGGCAGGCAGTGGCAAAAAGGAAACTGTGATGCCCTGGAAACCAAAACACTGGTGTGTTGTTGACACTGGTTTGATCACAAGTCCAAAACACAGCACCATGTCACCTGAGCAGGATTAACTCCATCCCAGTCAGACCCAGTACACTAGGAAAGGCATCATTCATTCAGGGGAATAGTTTGCTTTCTCCCTGTAATAAACATATTAACTACTAAAAATGTGAAGATCTGTAGATTATAAATATCTCATCTGCTTATAACTCTGCCTCTTTCTTGCTAAAAATGAGTCAGACTAAAAGGAGGGAACTTTACAAACAAGAATGCGTCTTTTTTTTTTAATAAAAAAATTATGGGTTGTCTTGAGCTCTGTGGCTCTGCCACCACTAAGAACTTAGAATGTTCTCAGTCCAGCAGTTGTTTACTTCTTTTACATCACAATCAGTGTTATGTGTTGATGTTTAGTTGGCATGCTTTGTAAATATACATTTCACATTGTGTTGGCCTTCCATTAATTTCACTTGTAATTATATATAATATTATATTGAGTTGTATAGAATTTCTTGAAACAACAGGTGCTATGCATTAAAGTTGGAGGTTAAAAAACCCCAACAAAACAATGACATTTATTAATAAATATTTTCCTAAAGCTGATGCCATGGAGAATTTCTGGCTTCATGGTAGTATTAGCACCAAAAGAGGAAAAGGGAGAAAATAATGAGTCAGATGCTCTACCTCTGTGCATAATGTTTTATTATTACCTGAATATCCATATAGAGTGAAGTATGTGTAGCTCTGACTTTGAACTCTTTCTGTTCTAGTTGTTCTTAAGTCCTGGCAGGATGTTGCTACGTATGACTTCCGTTGATACACAGTCACATTTCATGCCTGTGGATATTTTGTGTTCTGAAAAAGGAGATTAAGTCAGATGGCTTTAGAAGTCCTTGGGAAAAAATATGATTTTGGTGATGTAAAGGTCATAATGCAGAGAACAGACTCTTAGTCTGGTTTTAGTTCGTGTCAGTTCCTACGTCCCTAAACCATTGAGTGGTTTCAACAGTTAGTTTTGCTTGCTGTTTATAGCATGAATTTACAGGGAACCTATTATTTTATTAATATATAACTTTGACTTTACAAGAAGTCTAAAGTATAGGGTACATGTGGTTCAGTATTGTTGATTTCAGTATTTATATTTATATTTTTCCTGGTTTGGGCTATTTGCTGTATTTCTCTCTGCTGCAGTTTTCTACCTCTGAGAACAGGACATACTTCACAACTAATTCATCCTATCCCTCTCCAGATTGTTGCATGCAATCTGACAAAAAAAAGAAACAACAGCCAGCTAAAAGATTTCATTTTACTAATAGGACTCCTTGTTAGTTTCTATGAAAAGTAGTGCAGCATTTGTCCAAGATCAGATTTACTTTCTAATAGTAAATTAAGTGATGATTCCCTGAGATGACGAAAACTAATGCCAAAGCCATAACTTACCATGCTACATTGTATCTTGGTACTTAGGTAGTAAGTTATGTTTAATGTTATAAGTCCATAAAATATCAAATAAATACAAAGTCTTATGTCCACCGTTCACAGTTCTACAATGACTTCTTGCACTGCAGATAGGGAAATGAAGCAGCACCATGTGATATGGAGAGGAACAGAAGGAATGTAGACAGATGTTTTGATTTTGGTTATGGCTGATGCTATCTTTGGTTTCAGTTCAGTGAGGCATGTTTAAATCTAACTTTCTTTCTGCAGGCACTAGTGTCAGCACCTAGGGTTGGCTTGCAGGATATGAATCCTTGTTTGGAGGAAGAGTTTCTGTGAGATTGGGTTGTAGTAAACCAATGTTTAACACTTTTGACTTGGCTATGTCATAGGAAGAAAAGAAAATTTTAAAGGCTTGAATTCTGAGCATTACATGGAAATTCTGTATTGCATGCCATGTAGTCTATATGAGAGTCTCTGTTACTGCTGTTTCTTTCCCCTGAGCATTAACAACATCTCTCAGATATCTTTCTTTGCATTATCATCAGGACCATAGGCTAGAGCTGTATCAGGCTAGGCAAATAAAATGCGCTATTGCACACTGTCATAAAGAGATGAAGTATCATTAAGCTTGGCCAAATGCATTTTTTTGCCAGGAGAGAACTAAGAGATGTTGGTTATGCTGTTCATTTTATTTTTCATAGAGTGCTTAGATGATTGAAAAATTGAGTAGAACCTGTATAGCTTTTAACAAATGATCAAAGAACAAGCTTATAAGTGATTTTTCTGTTGTTTTTAACAACTCTAAACTTTTTATAAAGCACTAGATTCCTGTGGGAACATTTTACAGAGAACAAGGCCTGGATGCTGTGAGACCGAACAACTTTAACAAGACCTTGAAACAGAGAGTTGAAAGATAAACACGGGCCAGCCTGGAGGAATACAGTAGCTAGTTCAGTTGGAATGAGTGCCAGCTGAAAGAAAAACAATTAAAGAGAACTATCAACGTAGTTAACTCTAGTATTACTTGGTTACTTAGCATGTGCAGTAGTTTAGCCAATAATATGTTAGTAATAGCTTTATGGACAGCTACCTTTAACCAATAATACACTGTAGATACCTTAATGGGCACCTAGTTATGTAACTGAGAAGGGTTTATAAAGAAACAGCTAAGCTCAATAAATCGAACACTCGTTGATCATATTGATCTCTGTGTTTGATTCCGTGATCTCCCATCAACAGATTCCTTGTTCTGCACACATGGAATTCAATATAAAACATATTTCTTTTAACCTGTAATTTAAAAAAAAAAATTGTTTTAGGAATGAGCTTTAAGAATATCTTGGAGCCTCTCTACCTAAAGTTTTTTCTGAGTTATTACAGTATGTTCTATTTTGAATTCCATTAAATCAAGTAAGTGTACAGGATAAATAAACTATTGCCTCAGGTGGAGAATATGGCCTTACTGACTCACAGCAGATGCTCATTTGTCTGTGGAATTCTTGATAGATATTTATAAAATGTAAATATAATTATTACTTCATTTCCTATTTTATTTTCTAACAAGACATTTTTGTTATGTTCTTTCTGGTTTTAGCAAAATTATGAAATTGCTATGTTATTATAAGGTTGCTAGAGCTATTTGCTGCTGAAATGATATACCTTATTTTTCCCTCTTTTCATTCATTGTTATCCATAAAGGATGAAGTTCAGGTGGCTATACGTGATTGAGCCTTCAGTATTTGGGCAAAGAGTTGATTTGCATACTTGCATATATTTTGCACCTTATTTGATAACCGACTAATCAGGGCATACAGATGGCAATCAGATTTCTCATCTGAATACACAAATAGTAGCTTGTGAATGCAAGCAAGGTCTGTGAAGCTGGAGATTGGGACCACTACTCAGTTGGAATTAAAAATTATTAATACATCTCCTGTGATTATGGAAGTATAGCAAGTCAGAGTTTTTACATTAGAACTTTATAAGAACTTGATAATTTATTCATATGTGGAAGATATATTGTTGAGAAAGTAAAAATTGGCTAAGGACTGACTGTATCTCATTTTTTTTTAAACTTTATTTACAAGAACAATAGAAGTCTTACTGTGGAGCAAGTAAATGGAATGAGTACTTCCAGTACTTTTGGAGTGTTTTCAGAGTGCATTTCCCTTTTCTTGGTATTTCTCCTTTCCTGTGAAAAAGGAAAATTTTGTGTGCATGCTGTGTGAAGGTGCCCACATGGTCTTCCATATTCCTTAGAAGATTATTGAGTTTATAACACTGTAATTAATTCTTGCTTCCTAGGTACCATCAGTTTAGTTAGCAGTTAAACAATATATGTAGATGGGTATGAAGTCCATCCACAGGCAAAACTGCCAATTCCAGTTGCCATTCTGTCTTTCAACTAATTATAAATTCTGCGTTAATATGTGAACTCATAAATTTCAACAGAGCAGTTGAAAGTTCTTCATATTTCCAAATTTGAGTTTGTTATGCAGCTGCACCACTGTCTAATATATACAGGTTCAAAATAGTGAGGTTCTGGTAAATTCACTGATCTTGGTTCTTTGTAGTGTAGGTAATTAGTGACACCTTGATTTTAGGTTTAGTTCCTTTGCTTATCAGAGGTGAAGAGTCCAGCTTATTGATCGGATTGAAATGTTCAATGTAGAATTCTTTGAGTCCTGAATTGTGCAGCCAGGAATAAGTAGGAAAACATCCAAACAAAAAATTTATGATCTTAAGAACAAACTTCAGAACAGTATGAAGAAGTCTGTTAACATTTATGGTGGAAGAAAGGCCAAGTTCTCTGGTTTTATGCACTTAATTCTTACATTTCTGTATTTGGGGAAAATTTGTATTTCTTCATTCCAGATGGTTAGACATCTTTGAAACACTGTAATGGATTGTCAGCTTTGGAGGCAGTAAGGAAGGGGATAAAAATACAGTGGAGGTAAGACCCAACAGCAGTTTGTGTGAGAAAGGAGTGGATCTGTAGATCTGTTATAATCCAGATGCCCCATTCAACCCATTACAATATTGATTTTAAGAGGCGAAGGAAGCTTTACTTATTCTGTGAGTGGAATGAAGATGTAGTTTTAGATTATTGTTAATTTAATATTTCATCAAACATTACTTTATTCTCTTGTAAAACATTGTAATTTTGCTGTGTATTTCAACAGTTTTTGAGAGTGAGATGCATTAGACTGCTTTACATATCATTCATGCAAGCAGCATTTTTTAGAAGTTTCTAAATGGTGAGCCATAAATTTGTCTTGACTTCTAGAGTTACTTATTTTCCTTCTTGTTGTTCAGTGGTCCATGGCCTTGGAAGTGATTTCTTTCTGAGTGTTGCCAGCTATAAAACTCATACTACTGACCCACTGGCAAAATTCTCCCTGAAAATAATTATACTTCAGAACCATGTGCTTTCAAGAAACTTGACCTCTAACTGGCTTGACCTCTGATTGACTCTCCAGCCTGCATTGCACTTTACTGAAATTTCTGAGATGGTAATATCTTTAAGAATGCAATTTCCGTTTCCTCTGAAATATTAGCTACATTGGCAATAGCCTTCCTGCAAGCATATTCATATGTGTAAAAAGCCTCTGTTCAAGGGAAAACACTGATGTTGCTTGTTGCATTAGGGTATGTTGCAGTCATAAAATGAAATTGACTCTGTGTTTGGTGAATCTGCTGGCATCTTTCATGACTAGTGAGGTTGTAATCTAGCACTGTAACCCTGGCCAGCATTTTAATGCTTGTGCACTTCACCACAAAACTTCTTTCAATATGCAAATTATATTTTTGTTATCCATTAGGTTGGAAACCAAGCTGCTACTGATTTCTAACTGGAACTGCTGCATAACTGTTTCATTACTAGTATTTTACTCAGCAGCAACTTATAACACAAGACTGTTTTTCATGTAAAAATGCAAGATAAATGGGGTTTATGTGGTACAATATTTAATGTCCATTCCTATTAAATCAAGTAGAATAAGGTAGCTTTTCAAAGCAATGAGTATTTCTTTCAAAAGAATAGACATTTCTTTTAACTTAGTCATTAATGACGTTGTTAAAACATTGATTAAGAATATTCTTTGATTTGCATTCCTTTGCATAAATTGGATCAAGGAGAGAGGCCTTGATAAAAGAGACTGATAAAGATATTTATTATAAAAAATAATATTTCTGGTGACTTGTGTATCCTTTGCTATTAATTGTCTATGCTCCATTTTACTTATTGGACAAAACCTTTCAAGCTCTGAGATGATTGGCTTAGTATTTTTCTTTTTGGTAACTCGGATACAATGAGACTAGGCAAATTAATTGAAATACTTACTTCAGCTTCCTCAAACAAAGGTTCTAGGCCTCTGGGGCTCTCCAGAGGCATTTGCTGCTGCCATTAGGTTTTCTGTGGTGACCACATTATACATGTCCTGATACTCTGCAGTGCCTGTATGGGGCACTGAATCTGCCCACAGTTTAGACTCTGTGTTGTTTTTTGGGTAGGGGGGAAGCACCTGCTACACGTGAACCTGTTGCTGCCTGGAATACAGCTCCACTGTGCAAGAACCTGCTTTTCCACAGACCACAGAGGAGGCTTGAAGTTCAGAGATTTGAAACTTAGAAGTTTCAGTGACACTGTAGAAAATGAAATCTATAAATAATAATAGTTACAGAAAATTGTCTGTTATATGATTAAGAAAATGTAGTGCTAGCAGCATATATTTTTGCCACTCAAGTTTGAGCGTGCAGGGACTTGGGGAAGAACTGCAGTAAGTCACAATTACAGCACAATGGCCTGTGACTGCTCACCAATTCTACACTGTCCGTCTCTCATCCTTCATTAATTGATGCTAGGGTACTGCTTACATTTTCAGGATCAAGATTTCTGCTTATATGCAAAAACATGTGACTTTTCATGTTTGCCCTTTTTCTTTCTTACTTGCAAGCAAGCCACCCTTGTATTTCTCTTTGCTTGAATAAAATAAAAAGTGTAATAGTACACTCCACCCTCTTAATTATGAAGACAGATACAAAACAGAAGTTTGCAAATTATCTCCCTTCCCCTATCCCCACTTCCACATACGTGCTTGAGAACTGAAGTTTCTGCTTTGATACATTTTAGAAAAACTGACTTCCCTAAAAAGTAAAGGCTTAAAATATAACAAATAGTTCCCACATGAAATCTCACAAAGGCTCTGCAAGGTGAGTGAGATTTTCATGTGACTGTAAACGTATCTTACTTCTCCACAGCTTGGCAGTCCAGAGGTATAAAATATTTATTTTATCTCTTAAGTTGTTATCAGCTAAAAAGGAGATAAAATAACACTTCATAGATGGAAATTGTAGAAGGGTTTTTTGTTGCTTTCTTCCTCTCCTGGCTTTGGAATTTTACCTCAAGGTCAGGTTAGAATAGGGCTGTACACGCACAGGAGTAAGTTTCTGGAATTCAGTGTAAATTTAAAACACAGCCATTGCACAATTAGATGGTGTTTACAGAAAGGGTTACTAGCATCGCTTTCTAAAAGCTTCTGATAAAAAGAATGTGCCACTCCAATGGAACAGAAATTTGTCGAAAAAGAATACAGCTTCTTGGAGCAAAACTATAAACACTGATACATTATAAATCAAGATCTTGCATGTGTTGGCACTCCATCTTCTCTCCTTCATAAACACTGAGACCAATTAAGAATGACTGTAGATATTCTGTGCAGGAATTTACAGCTGTAGGTTGGTTTTTATTTTTTTTAAATTTTGTTTATCCTTGGAATGTGTTGTCTCAGGTTTTTTTAAGTTGCATTGATAGATTTGACAATGACACATGTCCCACATGGCTGTTTAACTTCAGCAGGTGTATGCTAGGCTGCATTATGTTTTGTTATGTGCACAGCTAATTAGATACAAAAAGCAGTAAAGATGTTTCAAGTCAGATGGATGGTATTTTCTAAGCTAATTTCATACTTCTTTTTAAGACTAGCCTATTTTGTTATAAAGGTGATACTGTTGCAGTTATATGGTAATATTTATTGAAATAAATTTCAGAGCTACAGGAAACCTATAGAAAGCTACAGCTCACCTTCCCTAGGGATGCCTTTCCTAGGTGCATTTCCCACGTGGGGGCTGTGTCTGGGCTCCTTGTGAGGAGCCATATGCTGAACTGGGGCAGTTGCTCACCTTAGCTCTAGTTGAGGCTTTGGACCGTGTGCAGGCTGCAAATTAGGGTGGAACCTGATGACAAAGTAATGATTTTGCCTATTATTATGTTATTCTGATTTTGCTGGTATTGCCCAATGTTACAATTAAAGCTTAGAATCAACTTAGTTTTGTTTGTGAGAAGGTGAGAATTTCTTCAAACTATTTTGTGGTTCTTTAATTTCTTGTGTGGAGAGTGAAATAGATGACAGTGCTAAAGCCTTGTTCTGGTACTATTTGTTGGAAACAGAAGCTGTGTGATTTGTCTATGAATCTAAAAACTTGCTTGGAAGCACAGAGGTAAAAAGGAACAGGTTTGCTCTGTGTGTGTTATTGGAGACGGCTGCCATAGGGAAGTTTGATGAGGTCGTAGAGCCTTTTAACTAGGGACTACAAGGCTCACCATTAGCTACGTTGGGGGGCACAGTGATAATTCCTCAGAATTCTTTGTTGTGGTCATGCACTGTTTATCAACTGCTTATGCCTCAACTGTTGCTCTCGTAGTGGAATGTGTTTGCTGTCTATCCAGAAACTTGTCCTGTTAGCTTAGCCTTGAATTTCAGTTTACAGCATGCTATTCTTCAAAAACAGCAGTAAATGCTGTTGATGGAGCACAGAAATTGCTTTCCAGGGAGCTAACTTGCTTCTAACCCCTCCCAAGTCTTAAACCACCTAAACTTGCCTTGCTCCAGCATAGAGTTTCATGTCAATGTAACACGCAGCCTAGATCACTATTTATAATTGATTGGTTAGTTATTGCTGTGCTGAAAGACTTTGGCTTGTTTTAAAGGAAAAATAATGAAATAAATGTACAGCTAGCATTTTAAAATTGCAGGAAAAGTGGTCTAAAAAGATGAGAACTTCTTTTATATGAACTATTTTTCTCTGGTCACTTCCATAAACTCACTGGGAATTATTTCTGCCTGCAGCTGCTTTGTTATATAGAAACAATTCTTTCTGTAAAAATACCTTTATACTTTCCTGTAAAATAGTTTTAAGCTAGACATGATTATGATGCATTGTGGATTTTTTGTAAGAGTGACCTTTAGAAAAGTGATAGCTGTTTCTCAGGTTTCAGGCAAAATACCTGTATTGGAAGCAGCGGTGACAGCTTTATAAAGTGTTGCAGTGGATATCTCAAATCTATGAGTGTGCTTGGAGAAAAAAGGATGATAAAATTGGGGGAGGGAGGAGAGCAACAGGTACTGGTAAGAATACTGTTCTTTGGGAGAAAAGAAAAGAAACTTGGAGTAGGACAGGGAGACAGATTGTGAGTGATAGGTTATTTAAGCCCTCAGTACTTGATCTGTGATATGTTAGGGTGGAGTAGATAAAGGATGAGAAGTAGTGTTGCAGAACGGAGGTTCTAGAGGGAGATCTGAGGCTTTAGAGTGCTTTGAGCCACCAAGTACCACTGTCTTAGCCCCTGGAAATAGGGATTGTTGGTTTAGAGCTACTACTGTTAAGAATCCCTTGCAGAACAACAGGTAAGGTAGGGGTCAACAGTGGAATAAAAAATTAGCAGGCTGGGTCACTGGTCTTTGATACATAAAGAAGTTCCTAGGCCAAACCTGAAGAATGAAAGGCAACAACTACCTTCCTGAAGCTAGAGGTGTCAGAGCCAGAAATTGCCCATAAACTGCGGGCAAAATTTCTGATGTCTAGGCTTGAGCCATACTAGAAAAAGATGATCGCCTAAAGAACCTACAGACAGAGAATCATTCAGATGAGTAAAAACTGCTATGGCAGTCTTGTTGCAGTCTCTGATACTTCTGCAGTTTTATTAGAACTGCATGTGTTGCTGATTGCCTGATTCCTTTTTCTAAATAAATGAAAAAAAGATCTCCTTTGTCTAGGAAGACTGAGAAGTTTATGCTGGGATGCAGGATATATATAAACATTTCTTGGGAAACATGGTTATTAAGAACAAAGATATCAGTTGTGATGCTGTTTCATGCCTTACTAAATTGCTTCTTGTGTGTGTCCTTCTTCTTGCAATAAATACTGTAGAATAGTAATGTTTGATTAATATGCTGGGCAATGTCCTACACAGGCTAATGTTACCATACTGATTACTATTCTAAAAATCATCCATGGTGCCTGATTTCCTTCAGTGTACTTGACAGTGGATGTGATTGCAGGGAATATTTGCATTTATACCTGTGTTTGGCGTATAGTTCAAACATCCTGTCTTTTCTGTACAAACTGCAAGTTGAGTGGGTTTTTTGTATCACTTAAGTGTCATGTCTGTATTTATTATAGAATCAGCCAAAGTTGCTCTGAAGTTGTGAGAATACATGACTATTTGGGATTGCTGTACTTATGTTCCTTTAAACTCTCTTACCTACATGTCAGTGCAGAAATTTTTGTCCCTTTCAGGGTAAACGTGTTTTTTTTTTTCTTTTGCTCTGTGGAACCTACCCTCTGATATTTTTGGAAGTTGTCCATCTTCATTTCAGTGGTACAGCACTATTTCATTCTATTTTTTTCTGTGGTTTGGTATATTTTCATCCCTCTCCCATTATGGGGAGAGGGAGAAGAAGTTTTTTATGGCAAAACATGCAATTCCAATGTAAACAATTAATCTTAATTACTTATTCCTTCTAGTATTCCTTCTAATATTTTTTTCAAAATATTTAATTAATAGGATCTCTGTACTGCTAAGGAAAACACAGACATCCATAAATAATACTTGATCAAACTGTATGTGTTTTCATTACTAGAGCCTTGTGTAGAAAGAGTGAGAGTCCTGTCTCTTTTTCTGGACAATCAGATCTTTATCCTTAGGCCAGTCTTTTCACCCTTCCAATGGTTGTCCAAGATATTAGCATATAAATAGTCCATTAATGATTTTCTTTACTCTCTAGGAGAATGTTTTCTGCATGCTGTGGGCACAAAATTCCACAGTAATTGAACAACAATGTGTGCTGTTACTGCTTTCACACATAAATCCATACCT
This sequence comes from Piaya cayana, assembly GCA_013389865.1. NCBI lineage: Eukaryota > Metazoa > Chordata > Aves > Cuculiformes > Coccyzidae > Piaya > Piaya cayana. The sequence continues at coordinate 79,695 of WAAB01006047.1, forward strand.
GCTGATGTTTTATCTGCTGGTACTACCCTAAATTGAAATTCCTAACATCAAGTCTGCATAGAAAAAACTTTGGGTGCCTATTGCTATTATGAACTGGCATGCTCAGAAGCCTTGGGGCTGCAGTAGCAAAGTGCTGGTTGTCTATTCAGTGACCAGTCCTTTACAGCAGCAGTCCTGGATAATCATTCCAGTGCAAGATGTCAGTAAGCTTACATGAAATGGTGTTGCATAATCACACAACTGCATGTCAACTGAAAATACTTGTTACTAATGTCTAAGTGCCAATAATACGATACAAGCAATGTCTGGATTGAAGGTGGAGGCATGATCAGAGAAGACTCATGGGAACGGTATGTCAGTGAGGAATTTTTCAAGGAAATTCAGCACATGGGCTCAAAACTCCTACCAGGTATAATGCTTGGTGGGATCCCTTTAGAAATACTGTTTACAAGGTTGTGTACTGAAACGGCTTTTGTAGCTCTTAGAAATGGTGTGCAAATAGGACTGTTGTAGTTGTGAAGAACACTCACCTGCTTACATGGCAAAGATAGCAGTTACATTATTGATTAAAGATCATAAATGCAGAACTTCTTTAGAACAAATAGACTTTTATTGAAAGTTTACTCAGGATATCTGATTTCATAAAACCAACCTTAAAGCATTACACATCTAGTCTGTAGTTCTCTATATTTAGACAAAACTATGGTTTGCACATTAGAAAAAGCCTTTCATTCCTTTTGAAAACACAGTGAATTAGGGGATAACCTGAGACTGTTTTACAATAAACAGTAACTCAGCTATGTTTGTTTTTAACTTAAGAAACCATCGTGATTGCTTCCAGAAAGCGCTTGTTTGAAAATAAGCACAGTTAGAATGAGAAAGTCCTGTGATTATGCTGAAGTGGAAAGTTCAGGTAGAGACTTAACCTGCAAATGTTTTGTTTTCAACTGGCTTATAGTTGCTGTTCCCCATTTATCTCCTTGATATGTTTCATATGTGTGTGGGGAGAGGAAAGGAAATTTACTGTAAAGCAAACTATTACACAAGCTTCAGTTGAGCAGGTATTTTGAATGCCAGTCACTCAAGCAGGTGGGTATCTGCTAAAGCTAAGTTGAATATTGACTTGCTGCTGAGAAAGAGAAGTAAAACAACTATATACTTTGATGCTAGCAACTTATGTTTTTTAAATCCTTAATCCCATGTGAAAAAAACAAGTGGTGAAGCTTATTTCCTAGTGTGTCATTCTGTATGCATTGCAACATCACTGTCCTCTATCTGTGCCTCTTTTTTGAAACCAGAACTTGACACTTCGTTTTTCAGTTTTTGTTAAAATTGTTTTTAACTTTAGCCCATTGAGCATTAATAGAATATATACTACTACATTTTTAAAGTTGCCTCTTCTTATTCAGATATTCTTTGCATAGAAATTGAAGTGGGACATTAAGCAATTATCAGGTAGAAATGCTAAAATAAAAATATTTATTATTTACATGAAGGTTGTACTGTTGTCTAAGGTTTTTTTTTACTTTGCTGCCTTCCCTGCTTTATGTTTTTGTCATGCACACGGGATGACACAAGCTTGGAGCTTTTCTTTGCTGTACCTTGCTATCTAAGTCCTTTACATGCTCCCACATTGGCTAATCGAGAGATGGGTCTTTGCATTCCAGTACTGGTATTTTCTGGAGTTGCTTAATTTGTCTCTTTTTTCCCCTCTTTTTGATGGAAGTTAAGAATCTGACTTTATTGTCCACTGAAGTATGTGTTTAAAATACTTCTGTACTGAAACAGAACAGTTCAAAAGTATTTGGATAGGACAACCATGGCAATGTACCTAAGAAACAAATTAAAATGTGAATTGAATTGGAGGGGGAAGATCTGTTCTCTTCATTTCATGTTATAGCATGATAAGTATCAGGCTTCTAAAGCATAGATCTCCTTGTTATCGTGATTTCAGATTTACAGAGGCTCAAGAATATTGGTATCTCTTATCTTACATTTGGACAGGGCACTTTTCAGTTCAGATCCTGACACTTAATTCTCTGTTGGCTCTGTGCCTAGGCTGAACATGTGACTGTAATAAATGGTTAAGTCTGTGAATCAATGCTGGTTTATGAACTGGTGTGGAAATTAAAGGGCTGAAAATTGGAAGGTGGTAGGGATTTTGTTGTCATTTTTGTTTTTTATCTAATTGCAACGGGAAGCCTGTTTGACTTCCGAAACAGATGAAACAAACATTCAGAAAACACTAAAGACTCCATTATTCCTAATAAATAATGCATCATAAATATGCTAAATTATGTTATTTTGACTAAACAATTACAGGAAAATTCAGATATTTAAAAATGAAAATTGAAGATGGAACAGTATTCCCTTTGTAGTGTGAGTGATGAGCAGTGAGTGTTGCACAGCAGTTCTATTCTGTAGCTACTAGGAATAGGTTCACACAAGCTCATTCGTTTTATGAACATGAGGATTTGATTTTTCAGGTAGTCTCCTGTGAGATGAGACTTGGCCACAACAGTAGCCTCAGAGAGTGTTTCCTTGATCTTGCATCTGGTAAGCATTAATGTGGATCAAAATAAGACTTGTTTACACTGTACATGCGCATTTCTGTCTTACCTTAAAAATGAAAGCAGAGGTTACAGCAGTCCCAGTTACCCCCACATTCCTTGAGCACATGCTAGCCTAATGCCTTCCTGCAATGCATCTTCTTTACTCATTGATCTTTTCCACCTTGCTGGAAAATGTGGTGAAGATGTATGCACTCATTTCAGATGCAAAGATCATATAAAGTGGCAGTACAATCTTAATGAATCTGTAAAATCATTGTAAAATACCACCTTTGCATTTAAAAATGCTGTTATAAGTATAAGGCTCTAATTCTCCTGGGAAATCTCTTATGTCTGTTATCATTGATGTGCCATCTTTGCAGTGTGTGTACACACAGACATATACCTTCTATGTCCACCTTACCCGCCACTCCTGTCAGTCCTGGGATGCTTTTGTGCTCTCAGTACTGGACAAGTTCCCATAACTCTGACTCCACTGACAAAGGCCATGGCAAATGGTAACTTTTAAATGTCTACCCATGTCTATAGTCCTTTTTAATAGTAGGACTATGTAGATTGAATGAATTACTGATTATTTGGAACTCTAATAGTAATTATTTGGGAAAATAGTGTTGTCTGGATGTACAAGAGGCATTCCACCTCCCTTGCAGTCCCAAAGTCCAAATTGAGTTAAATGCCCAGCTTTTAAGTGTTTTTTTTTTAAGAACTCAAAAGCTTTATACAGTGAACACATGATTCATTTTCTACATACGAATATTCTCAGCACTTTCAATTAGATTTTAAACATATACTTGAAGTAAATTCCTAACTACTTCAATGGATTGAGCACCATATAATGTTTCTAGGAATCAATGATATATCTGTCAAAAAGTGACCTTTTTTTCCCCTTAATCTGTGCAAGTAAGTGCAACTGTTCTGTTATTGTGTTTAAGCACTGGCAGACTTCATTTGAGATGTGTTTTTAAGGTGTGATTTGTGACCCATTCACTTTAGCTTAGCATGAAGTCCCATTTTAGACACACAAGGATTGAAAATAGTGTAATTTATTTGTTGTAAATGAACAACAAATTTTATTGTTGTCCAGAGTGCCAGGGAGAAAAAACTCTTGCATGTTAACCCCCACACCCCACCTTGTAGTCCTTTTCTGCAGTGTTAAGCTGTTGTTTTCTGTAGCCAGTAAACTAAGGATTGATATCTATAAAACAGCATTCCTTCAAAGCGTTCCATAGTTCATATTCACACTCCTTGCTATAATTACAGATTAAAGCAAAATTTCCCCCATCTCCTATATGTTACTTATAATTTTGAATGGAAATAAGTCTAGTGGGTGTTACACCTAAAGGAATTATTTAAGGAACTAGTGAATGGTAATGAGCTGATTGCTCCACCAGACATAAAATAAGTGAGAACATATGCATCTAGTTCCAGTCACAAAAGTCTTTATTAGAACAAAATGTTGCAGTGGTAATACCATGAGCAACATGCCTTGAGGTGCTGTTAACTGTTACAGATACAGTCCATCCCCTAAATATCTCTTGAATTAATTTAATGACAAAGGTAAATCTCTTTTTTGTTATAATTTTGAAACAACACTATACAACAAGAAGTCATAAGGCTTTGTAAGGACAATGATTATTGATAATTCCACAGGCCTCACTGAAGAAATTCAGTAGTTCCATGTGTGTTCCCATAAAGGCTTCTGTAAGTTGATTTTTTTTTAAAAAAAAACCAACTTTCTTCATTATGATGTCACATTGGATCACTTTGAATACTGGTGTTTAAAATATGCAGTACTCATAGACCCAATTTAGAATTTCATTCTGAGAATACCATTCCCAGTTTTCAGGTAATAAGTGCTGCCTCATTTCAACAGCCTTTAATTGCCATGTTGTATCAAATATAAAGAAAATATGTTTTATCTTTTCTTATTTTTAAAAAATTGTCTGTACTAATTACAGATTCTTTCTATGTCATGTTTCATTAGAGAAAAAGGGTGTCTGCATGATAATAACACTTTTTCTCTTCTTTTTTTTTTAGTTTTTTGACAAATATCTGTATAGAAGAATAGACAAGTTTGTTATTTTCTCCTCTGGAGAACTACAGGTGCATAGATTTCGCTAACTTCATATGAATATTGATAATTTTAAACTAACATGTCAATGGAGCTGGGAGCTGACTTGCAGTCAAAAAGGTGACTACACTATTATTTAAGTAAATGCTGTTGAAAGTATATGTATCAGATCTTTGATTCTATTCCTTTTCTAGAGATTGTTCTTGTATTGTTAGTTGAGTAAGAGAAATATTTTCCTCTGAGAAATAAGTTGTAGTTATCTTTCTGGACTACACCATCTGGCTTTATATTTCTAGTAAATTACCTTTTACATTGCTCTGTCAGTGGAATAAAGGCTCAGGAAAAAGTAAACCTCACTAAATTTTACATTTATATTCTTCACAATACCAAAATAATGTTAAGTGGCTATCATAGAAATGTAAATTAGGATTATTTTTGTTGTTGTTCTGTGCCAATGACTTGATACAGAATCATAGATTCATAGAATGGTAGAGGATGGAAAGGACCTCTGGAAGTCATCCAGTCTAAGCCCCCTGCTTGAGCAGGTTGCCCACGACCATGTGAAGGAGGGACACTTGACAACCTCCTTGGGCACATGGATTTTGTCTGTGTTTCCAGATTTGTTGAGATTATTACATAATCATAATATATTGTATATTTTATAAGCTTTGGGAATCTTCATTATTGTCTTGCAATGAACCTGTGCCAATGTCCCAGTGGAGACCAGTGATAAGTGGTGTTCTTCAACGGTCAGAATTGGGACCGATGCTGTTTAGTGTCTTCATTGATGACATGGATAGTGGGATTGAGGGCACTCTTAACAAGGCTGCATCTAAAGAAGTGTGGTCATCAGATTGAGGGAGGTGATTCTGCCCCTCTACTCCTCTTGGTGAGATCAGTACTGTATCCATCTCTGGAGCCCTCAGCACAAGAAAGACATGGACCTGTTGGAGCAATGGCCACAAAAATGATCAGAGGAATGGAACACATCTCCCGTGAAGAAAGTCTCCCAGTACCTTAAAGGGGGCCTGCAAGAAACCTGTAGAGGCATTTTTTTTTATAAGAGAGTGTAGTGATAGGCAAGTGGTAATAGCTTTAAACTGAAAGAAGGTAGATTTAGATTACATATAAAGAAAAAAAAATCTTTCCAGTTAGGGCAGTGAGGCAGATATATGGATTGTCCAGACAAGTTATGAGAGCCCCATCCCTGCAATAACTGTATTCAATGTCAGGTTGGATGAGGCTTTGAGCAACTTGGTCTAAGTGGAAGCTGTCCCTCCCCATTGCAGGGGATTGGAAACTGGATGATATGTGGGATTCTTTTCAACCCAAACCATTCTATGGTTCTATTCCCCAATTTTGTGAGCACACAGTGTCAGTGAACAAAAGCATATAAAAAGTTTAAGGTCTGAGTCAATACCACTGAGGCAAATCAGAGGAAAATTTCAGTCAATTTCTTACAGTAGTCTTCACAGAAATGCAACACACAGATATTATCTATCTTGACATTTCAACTGACATGTGGGAACATATAATTCATTACAATAAGTTTGCATTTTCTTGCAAAAATAAGTCCTCAATTATTTGGGGATGCCTTCTGAGACTTACTGAGCTATTGATTGCTTTTCTTATGTATTTGTTCTGTCTAGGTCAGAGATTGAACGGAGATTGTGATTGCCCAAATGAGATAATTTTGCTTACTAAATTCGTTCAGTATTTTTCTTAAATATCCCATTGGCAGGGGACTTAACTGCATTATTTGCTAGAAATGATACAATCGTCTTATCATAGAATCATAGAAACACCAGGTTGGAAAAGATCCACCGAATCATCGAGTCCAATAATTCCTATCAAATACTAAACCATGCCCGTCAGCACCTCGTCCACCCATGACTCAACCACCTCCCTGGGCAGCCTATTCCAGTGCCCGATGACCCCTTCCATGAAAATTTTTTTCCTAATGTTCAGCCTAAACCTCCCCTGACGGAGCTTGAGGCCTAAATAAAGGAAGGCTCCTGTGGATGTCCTGCATTCCCTGTTTGAATACGATGTTGAGCCCTTGTGTCAGGTATTTTGGAAATAGGCACAACAGATGAGGCTTTGCAAGACTTGCTGCTGGCCCTGATAACATTTCTTTAAGAAAAAAAGAGTGTCATTAATCTCTTTGAGAAACCTTCAGCTATGTATGGAGAATGATTTGGTGGGGAAGGGGGAGGGGAAAGAGGGCCAAGCTGACCTGTAATTGTTTCAGTGTGTTGGAAAGTCTCGTACTTTCCAGCAGGCATATAGTGTATTATAGTTATGATTAGATGACAAAACTAAGTTTTTATAGCAGCTATCAAACTTTATTTTCTGTTTAAAATGTGGAAAACTCATTTCATTAAACAATAGAAAGTAGAAAGTAGGATATAAACTTTAAGCACCTTTTCTAATTTTTCATGGTTACTTATTAAAAATGAATGCATAAAGAAAAACTAGAGTTCAAAAATTTCCCCCTTTGACAGTCACTTCGAGCTCCTTTTGCTCTTCTTTATAGTGGATTCTATGAAACCTAAAATGCTCTGGAATCTGTTTTGTCTGTATTAATCCTTGTGGTATATTGATAGGTGTTTTATATTCATAGAATCATAGAATCACCAGGTTGGAAGAGACCCACCGGATCATCGAGTCCAACCATTCCTATCAAACACTAAACCATGTCCCTCAGCACCTCATCCACCTGTGCCTTAAACATCTCCAGGGAAGGTGAATCAACCACCTCCCTGGGCAGCCTGTTCCAGTACCCAATGACCCTTTCTGTGAAATTTTTTTTTCCTAATGTCCAGCCTAAACCTCCCCTGGTGGAGCTTGAGGCCACTCCCTCTTGTCCTGTCCCCTGTCACTT